>CM046675.1:24732418-25002392 GCA_025594165.1 Tamias sibiricus
ATCACACACGATCAATGGATTGTAGTAAACTCCAGCGCCATAGTTATCCTGGACAGATGTGATAATCTTGGGGCCTAAAACTTTTAGAAAAGAGTAGTGGCTCCAATTCTTTTTCAGGTTTTCTGAATGCCATGCAACAGGGTCATCTACTGTGAACACAAAATCCAGCATTGCATTCTGTAAAGAAAAGAGAATGAGTTCATTAATTCCTGGAAAAGTGGCTAGATGGAGTTGAACCCTCCCAAATACTGTGCTATTATGATTAACAGTCAGAAGATCTAGGGTCTCCAGTCTGTGGAAGCAATGTGAACTTTGTTTTAATCAATACAAATACAGATTTAACACGTATTATATCAGCACTTTGCATGTAATATAAACAGCAACTCATTTTATCTTCAAAATCATCTTACAAGGTAGGTATGCTATTATTCCAATTTTATAGAAAGGAAACCAATATCCAGGATAAGCATTGCGCCTAGGTACATGGAGCTAATTAGCCACAGACCTAAGTAGCATGGTAACAGATTCTGTGTGCTGAAAAATTATGCTACATTACCTTTCACCTAACTGCAGTTAAATGTGTTCCACTTTTCTTCCAGATCAAAGTTAGATCACTTGGACAAACTCTACTAAGTAGTATATAAAAGGAAATAAGTTATTCACTACTAATCAAGTACCTATGAGTTCTGATAGGTCTTAGGGTAGAAGAGCTCAGTCTACCGGAGAGAGTAGACAACTTGTCTTGATAGAGGAACGCATAATGTACTAACACCACTCAAGAGTGGGGGCAGATCCCCAGTGGCTTAGGAGGCTGAGGCAGGAGGACTGCAGGTCCAAAGCCAGTTTCAGCAACTTAATGAGGCTGTAAGCAACCTATTGAGACTGTGTCTCAAAATAAAAAATAAAAAGGGCTGGGGATGTGGTTCAATGGTTAAGTATTCTTGGGTTCAATCCCTGGTACAAAAAAAAAAAAAAAAAAAAAAAAGATGGGGACAGATTCAAGAGAACAAGAAGCAGAAATGTTTCTAGGGAACTCAAGTTGGAGTCTTGAAGAAGGCATGCAAGGGAAACAAGGCTGGTGGAAGTACTTGGAGAAGCATGAGGAAGGTACAGAGCCATGTACAGGAAACTACTTCTATGGGTAGGAGACAGTCAGGCATGTTCTGGACCTGCAGTTTGATACCACTGGAACAAAACGTACTTATGTTGTGGGAGATATGACCAGAGAGGCCGTCTGTCATGCTAGAAAACTTTCCTGCAGAAGAACTGACTGGAGAGAGGAGATAACGGATGAGGGAAATCATCAGATTTCAAGGTAGCCACTATAAAATTCCAGGTGAGAAATGAAAAGGTATGAGGTGAGGCACTGAAGGCAGAGACTGGTTTGGAAGAGATTTAGTGTTAGAATATACAAGATTTGTTAACTTGAATGAAGGGGATGAGAGTAAGGGAAAGGAAAGAATCTTTTCTTGGAGGAAATTCCAGTTCTACTCAAAGGAAAACCTTCACTGAAAAAATGATAAAGAGGCTACAGGAGATAAAGGATGCTCTGGGTTTCCCCTAGTGTGATCCACATATCACTGGTGATACTTAGGATGTGAGAAAGACACAGATAAACATGATCTTTAAAAATCTATAATTATGTAAATGCACATTAGAATAAGTAATTAGACCATACTATTCCATAATTTCTCACACAACTTCATATGCTGTCAATTCAAAGAAAAACATTGTAACAGCATAGATAGGAAATTCAGGCTACAGATAGACTCACCAGGAAGTGAATAGGCAAACTTAACCAGAAGACAAATTACAGCCAAGTATCCAAGTCCCGGAATCCCTATTACAATATTCACACTGAATTCTGTAAATCACAATGAAAACTATATTGCTGTTGTGCTCAGCCAACTCTGAAGAGTAACAATGTTTAGGCCCCACTAGACATTTGTTCAATGAACTGAGCATGAGTGCATACACTGGCTAGCCACTAGCTGTTGTCCTTAGTTACCTTCACGGTACCCGCCCTGGGTCTACAGACAATCCATCAATTTCTTTGAAGTCAGAGGATGATTTTGTATTTTCCCCCACAGCTACAGACAGGAGTCTCAAACTTGGCTGCGCATTAGAATCACTAGGGACGTTTTAAAATTCCTGAAGCCCAGCCCCCATTCTAGACGAATTAAATCAGAACTCAGGTCGAACCCAGGCATTAATTTTTTTAAAAAAGCTTCCCTAGAAAATTACAATGTAGAGTCTAGGCTGAAAACTGAATTAGAACCTAGTAAGTGTTTTTCTCTTCTTTCATTTCATCTTGCCTATGCAACAGTTTTCCCCTTCGCCTAACTGCAGCTCCTCCTCTAGACCCAGGTGGATTCCTAAATTATCCTTCAAAACTCAGCTCACGTTGTCGTTATAGTCAGATCACTTCTGAACGATTTGCATCCTCCTAATTGACACCTCGAGTGCGCAGACGAGCCACTCTAGGGCTCTGAAGGGAGAACAAGCAGGTTCCAGCAGGCAATGGGGTTAACAGGGGGAGCCGCATGGGGAAGGTCCGGTCTCTGGGGCCGGGCTCACCTTCTGGTCTGAATTGGGGCCCGCCTGACGGTACACCCCGGAGCCATAGGCGAAAGCCAGGCTCAGCTCCTCAGGGAAGTGAGACAGGATCTTGCGGAAGGCCACCCCCGAGCTGTGCAGCGCCTGCAGCGCCATGGGCCAGAGGCTGAGAAACCGAGGACCCTTGGTGGAGCAGGGCGAAGGAACACGGTAGCAAGGACAAGTGGCTAAGGGTGAGGAAATGGAAATTGGGGACCCGCTCAAACGAATGAAGGCAGAGTGGAGAGTTGGGACTTCAAAGACTCGCACGGAGCTGGAGCGGGTCCGTCTGTCAGAACGGAAGGCAAGAGGTGCGCCCTTTTGGGCTCAGGTGGGCGGTGGTCACGCAGGCTGAGATTCCGCCCCTGGCCACGCCCCTCACGCACACGCGCTTCAAAGGCACAAGAGACAGCGCTCGCTAGTGTGTGCGGACGCGTGAGCTCTGCAGAGACCCCTGGTGGTCGGAGGAGCGCTCTGCAGGCCTGGCTTGAGGCTGCAACTTGAAAAGTGGGTCTGGGGGATGGATGGGAGGTGCAGGTTAATGTCAGCTAACTAAACTGCTCTTGAGTGTAAAGAGTCTTCTGTAGGGGCTGCGGTTGTGGCTCAGCGGTAGAGCGCTCGCCAAGCACGTGCGTAGCCCAGGTTTGATCCTCAGCACCATGTAAAAATAAAAGGCAAATAAATATTTTTTTTTAAAAAAAGAATCTTCTGTAACTCTCTCCTCAAGCCACGTTTTAAGAAATAACCATAAAATCGTGTGTTGAAGTTTTTTTTTAATGAAGCAAAGCTCGTATATAGAATTAACTAAATAATACAGTTCAGTGCCATTTATTCATTAACAATATTGTGCTACCATCATTTCTTTATGATTTTAAATTGAAGGATTTGCGGGGGAGGTACTAGGGATTGAACCCAGGGGCATTTTGTCACTGAGTTATGTCCCCAGCACTTTTTAAAAAATTTTTTAAATTTTTTTTTTATTTTGAGACGGGGTCTCACTAAGTTGCTTAGTTGCTAAGGCTGTCCTGGAATTTGTGATCCTTATACCCAAGCCTCCTGAGGAGCTGGGATTACAAACTGTGTGTGGAACCACGCCCAGCTTGAAGGAGATTTTTTTTTTTTTTTTTTTTTTTTGTGGTACCGGGGATTGAACTCAGGGGCACTTAACCACTGGGCCACATCCCCACATCCCCAGCCCTTTTTTGTATTTTATTTAGAGACAGGGTCTCACTGAGTTGCTAAGTGCCTCGCCATTGCTGAGGCTGGCTTTGAACTCGCGATCCTCCTGTCTCAGCCTCCCAAAGTGCTGGGATTACAGGCGTGCGCCACCACGCCCGGCGCTTGAAGGAGATTTTGAAGGTTAAAAAAAAAAAAAAAAAAAAAAAAAAAAAACCCACACGTAAAATAAAAAATATGCCAAATTCCACCATCTGGAGATTAAAAGCTGTTAATATTTGGCTGTGACTTCTTCCCAATAAAGCCCATTTCAAATCCAATGATGGATACAAAAGTGCTCCACAAATAGAAAAAGACCGCACACATGTCCTCTGTTGATATTTCAGTTTAATTTTAAGGGCAGAGAAGACTCTCTGCTCCTTTGCCTTGGGGATTGGTCTCACATCAGGTGAGATGTGGTTTCTGGATCAAATAGGACCGGAGTGTAGAGGAGATCTTAGAGGTCCCCTCTTCATTTACGACCACAGCAACTTGCTCTAAGATCACCTGGAGTTTCAGGATGCAGCTTGATATCCAAGCTACTCATCCTAAACCTATATACTCTACATCACAACAATAAGCCAAGCATGGTGGTGCGCACCTGTGGACCCAGCTACTTGGAGGGCTGAAGCAGGAAGATTGATTGAGCCCAGAGATTTTGAGGCCAGCCCATTTCAAAAAAAGACAAGGAAAGAGGAAGTTGTAATATCTAACATCTAGGTAACGTGGGCATATTTTCACACGAGTTTCTCATTTGTCCCCTCCTCTAGTGCCCAGTGGAAGGAGTGTTAGAAAACTGCTGAAACATAGTTAACTTAGCCGGGAACACTGTGTTAGTGAAATAAAAGGGTTTATTGGGGTGCCACGTGGGCAAGGGTAGGGAAAGGAAGGGAAGGGAAGGGGGGTAGGGAAGGGATGGACGGGAATAGGGGCAAGCAGGAACGGAGAGCAGGAACAGAGAGCAGGAACAGAGAGAGAGCTCAGTCCGGCCCTGGTTTAAATAGAGTAGGGGTCATAAAACCCCCTTGGAGTGAGTCCTTGCCCTATTGGCCAGCAGAGGTCAAGGGGGTGGTAGTGGACAGAGGACTTGCTGGTCAGGTTTTTTGGTCACGCTGAGGATCTTGGGAGGTGTAGTTTTTAACAAAGCACCTGGGGAGGTGTGGCCTCCTGCCTGGAATCCAACAAGGAGGTAATTGCTTCTATTCAACAGATGAAGTAGAGGCTCAGATTTTGAGGCAACGGGCCATGATCACATCATTCGGTAGCAAAACCAGAGCTAAAACTCAGGTCTGGCTCCACCTTGTGGTTCTTTTCACAATTCTCTCTTCTTTCCTTCAGGGGTTTTGAAAGTACCAACCTGTTGGAGTGAGCTTAGATTAGTGTAGGCAGAAAAGAGGCTGAGAGACCAGTAACCAAAACTGTTACCATAATGCCACCATGAATGAAAAATGGTGACTTCTGGGTGGTAGTGATACCGTCGTGTACCGGTGAGAGTTCTGCTCCTCAAAATGCTGAAGTTTGAACATTAGAGAAGCACGCCGAGGCAAGCATATAAAGCTGGGTTTACTTAAAAAGGGGTAACATATGCTTCTCCAGGGAGGGAGAAGGGGCCCATTGCTGGTGTTCCGGTGTCCCAAGAAGCGAGGCAGTTCTGCCTTTTTTTTTTTTTTTTTTTTTTTTGATACCGGGGATTGAACTCAGGGCCACTCGACCACTGGGCCACATCCCCAGCCCTTTTTTGTGTTTTTATTAGAGACAGGGTCTCACTGAGTTGCTAAGTGCCTCGCCATTGCTGAGGCTGGCTTTGAACTCGCGATCCTCCTGCCTCAGCCTCCCAAGTGCTGGGACTACAGGCGCGCACCACCGTGCCCAGCCCAGTTCTGCCTTTTTATATGTTCCAGGGTTTCCTTTGTTCTCCGGCTCTTTCTCTCCTTCCATGTATGTGACCAGGCCTGGTGGGATGGCCAAAAGGTGAGAAAGAGATGGGCTGCAGGGGGAAGGGCAGGATGGAACAACCCAGGACACATTAACAACTTCAAAGCAAAAGGTTGGGACAGGGAAAGTGGGAGAAGAGGGGTCTGCAGGGTAGGGCTTAGGACAAGTTGATTAGCATCTGTTTGCTGGGAGCTGCCTCATTAACATTCTTTAGGATGGGCCCTGACCTTGCAGACTTAGACAGTTTAATCTCCCTTGGGGTTTTTCTGGTTTTTCTGGGACTCAGACCGACTCCTTTTCCTTTGGACTCCATTTTCTTAGACCCGATTTGCCTAACTACACTCACTACCTAGCTTTAAATCTGGCTTCAGTAGAAGCTGGGAAAAGTGAGATAATTCAATTGGGAAAATTAATTGCTGTTAAGTGCTAAGGAATTAAAGATCAGGGTTATGGCCACGCAGGGAGTAGAGGTGTATGGAGGAAATGCAAGGAAATCAAAATATAACATGTAGTCATGAACCTGGGCACCCAGCATCATAACAGTGTCCTTCCAAAAAGGGAACATTAGTCAGTGCTGGGTGTGCAGGGGACAGACCACAGGAAGAAGTGGCTGACATTGTTGCCTGGTCTTAAAGGATGGTTAGCAGTTTATCACACAGAAAACAGATAGGAGAGGTTCTATAAAGAAAGAATTCAAAGGCCAGGCGCCGCCGTGGCTTGTGCTTGTAATCCCAACAATGCAGAATGCTGAAACAGGATCGCAAGTTTGAGGTCAACCTGGGCAACTTAGTGAGATTCTGCCTCAAGATAAAATATAAAAAGGGTTGGGTTATATAACTCAGTTGTAGTTTAATTCCCAGTACCGCCAAAAAAAAAAAAAAAAATCGATAGTGACATGGCTTCTCAGCTTCAGCGGGTCAGCTAGCCTACTGGTCCTTGCTGAAAAGGGGCCTCAGAGCAGTGGAGTGGCCTCCTGAGTGGCAAGCACCAAGCAGGCCTCTGCCGCGTGGAGCCCACCATACAGGCACTGAGAGCCTGATGCACAGGCAGGGCAAAGCCACTGACCTTGTAAGGTCCTTGCTTAGCATCTGGGTAGCCATCTTAAGTGACAGCCACCATTTTAAGGGAAAGTTTCGCTGACCCACCCAAAGGGCCTTTTTGAGAAAGTCTTACCACACTCCCTCATACCAACCCAACCCTTCACCACCCGCATTTGTTCCCACCCAAGGGCATCTCACCACCTTCATACCAACCCCACCCTTAACACCCCCATTAGGACCCGACCAGCTCTAATCCCTGAGCCACTCCCCCATAAATGTCTTGAACCCCAAACCTGTCTTGCCTCTCTCCGTCTATGGAGAGATGGCCTTGTGTGTATCTCCGCCTGGTCTCCATCTTTCATTTCTCGCTCGCCCTTCTCCCGGTTCCTCCATTTCCTTTCAGACCTGCCATCCTTCTGCCACCAGGTCTGGATATAGTATGGACACCTGTTAGGCCCAGTTTCGCTTTTCCCACGAACCACAAAGAGCCAGACAGTATGTAATATACAAACGGAGTTTATTTGGGCCAGCTAGCTGGCGTCAAGTTTTCCCACAGACAGGCAGGAAGGGCAAGACCCCAAACAAAGGAAAGTCTCAGGTTTTAAAGCATTTCCTACGTCATGGCCCGCGCCTGCGAAAGTGAACAAAGGGGGCTTCAGGTTACCTATCTCCCTGTTAGAGCAAATAGCCCGCGCCCGGGAAATTCAAATAGCCCGCCTCGGGGCTTAACTTTCTAGCTCACCTGGAGGCGGGGTTTCTTATCAACATTCCAGCCCGCCTGGGGGCGGGGTTACTATCGTAACACACCTTCTGCAGAAGCCCCCTCCACAGGAGTGCTGCAGTCCCACCCTAAGACCTCAACCTCCTGCTTCTTGATGTGCCACCAGAAAATGAAAGTGGGGCAGGCTTGAATGAAAGTTGGGACTCAAGCACTGACCAATAGCATTAGCACATATCCAAGCCCTAATTAGCATAAGTTTGGATCAATAGCAGTAAACTGATTGGTATATAACCCTGTAGACCAAACCCCTTGGTTCTAAAAATCTTCCTGTAGAGTTCTCCTTTGTTGGGATAGTAAGGTGTCTGTCCCGGCATGTGCCTCGCCATTGCTGAGGCTGGCTTTGAACTCGCGATCCTCCTGCCTCAGTCTCCCAAGTGCTGGGATTACAGGCGTGTGCCTCTGTGCCCGGCTTGTCCCTGGATTTTTAACAAATCCTAGCATTATACTTATTCACCCTGAGTAAGAGGTGCCACATTTCTTGGCTTCAGAGGTCCTGAATCTCATGCAGTCTTCATCTGTCAGTAGAAACAGGAAAATTGCTGTCTTACCTGCTAGCTGGAGCAGGGAGTTTAGCTTTCCCTGCAAACTCTGGTTTCAATTAGACTAATAATAATAGGTTCAGGGTTGGGGTGTGTGGCATACTTAGCATGTGTGGGGCCCTCCGTTCAATCCCAAGCACCAAAAGTAACATGTATTAGGCATTATTTTTTTTAAAAGATGTTTATTTATTTGCCTTAGTTGTATACAATGCGTTTCTTTATGTGGTGCTGAGGATCGAACCCAGGCCGCGCACGTGCTAGGCGAGGGCTCTACCACTGAGCCACAACCCCAGCCCCATGTATTAGGCATTATTAAACACTATGCCTAAGCACTTTTTATACTTTACTTCTCTTCCCCATTCCAAGGACTCTGAGGCAAGTTCTGTAAGATGATCATAATTTTTTACCTGCAGAAATTGAGACCCTGAAGGGAAAAGTGGATTATCCAGTCAGCGTGAACAGAATGAGAAAGCTGGGGTTGAACCCAGGACTGCCTTATCCATGTCAAGGTCTTTCTCACTGTGTTTAAATCCCTTCTGAAATGCTTGTGGTGCAAGAGAGAAGAAAATGAATATATTTCAGAAGCAGGAGCAGTGGCCAAAAGCACAGCCTAGAGATGGTAAATGAGGGAGGCAGAAGAGAGATGCGGTGCATTTCAGTCTCCCTGTGCAAGCAGAGATTTTGGTTGGTTCCGACTAGACATCACCCTTGCTGAGATTGCTACACTCAGAGGAATTGCACTGAACCCCTTCATCCGAACACTGAATTTAGCACATCACCAGGCGTTTCTTTTTAATCTTCTTTTTTCCCTTGAGAAACTAGTTCAACTCTTTCTTTCCTGTTTGCAGAAGTGAATCCATGCTCAAAAAAGAGTCAACATTACAAGATGTATTATCCCTCAGAGGTAGGTATCGGTAATGTTTGGTACATATTCTTTCAGATATTTTTATGAATATATTAACATTAAAAACATGTTTAAATGGAATCATGATAAGATACTACTAACATAGCTCCCCAGCTACGGGGTGGGTCTACTGGTCCCTGCTGAGAAGTGGTACTGGAGCCGAGGATCAGCCGAATAACAGAGTGGAGGCACCCCTGGGTTGAAGCCCCGGGTCCGTGGAGCCCACCATACAAGCGCAGTGGGTTGGAGGTGCAGGAAACCGGCACTGATACTAGCCAAAGCGCGCTGGAGCACAATCCTCACAGAGCTACAGCCCCAACCTACAACCTCAATGTCCCACTTGCTGCCAGGAGGATGAACTAAAGACAGGGCTCGAGAATTGACCAATAGCATTAGTACATTTCAGCCTAATTAGCATAAGTTTGGACCAATAGCAGTGAACCAAGTGGTATATAAACCCCTAGAGCAGCATGCTCCAGTCTACTGGTCTCTGCTGGAAAGAGGTATGGGTGCTGTAGATCCCGGAGCCAGCAGACCCGCAGCACCCTTGTAGCAGCCTGATCTGCTCACTGGGGATATCTGCTGTGGAAGTGTATTTCTTGTAGTGCATTCTTAACCTACAATCCCAATTTCTTGCTTCCTACCATGAGAAATGGAAAGTGGAGTAGACTTGAATGAAAGTTGGGACTCAAGAATTGACCAATAGTGCTACCACCTTCCTAGCCCTAGTTGGCATAAATTTGGACCAATAGTAGTGAACCAAGTTGCATATAAACCCCTAGACTAGAAAATATACTATAGAGTTATCTCCTTCACTGCTATCATAAGGTGTTAGTTCCTGTTTTTTGTTTTGTTGGTAAACCCTACTGTTATGTTTACTCATCCTGAGTAAGAACTGCTGTAGGAGCCTATAATCAAGGAGATAGCTAAAGATTGCGGTTAGCTGAGAGCCATAAAAGATGTTCTAGTTTCCACCTGATATTAATGCATTATCCAAAAAATCTTTGTATGCCCGTGAACACTCTGTGACGCACCTGTAAGCTCGAGCTGTAAGCACTTGTCCTTGTTAAAGCTATATGTATATAACTGGGTGAGGTTGGTTAGAGTGTGTGGGAAGAAGAAGAAGGTGGTGGTTGGACTTAGAGCGTTTGGAGTGATTGCTGGAGCCGGAGAGAGAAGAAGAATAAAAGACCTTTTTTTCATTTTCATCCTGCCTCCGAATTTTTCTGCGGCGTTCGTTGCTCCAAGCAGCTTCCGCTTCAGGCAGCAACAAACTGCAAATTTTCCAGGCTGTAGAGATCAGCATGTCTTGCAGATGTTATTGGTCAGCAGAAGCAGAAAACCTCCAGCCTTGCCTATTAGCTGAAGCAGGGAATTGAGCTTTACCTCGAGCTCTGGTTTTAATAGGACTAATAATAATAATAATGGATGCTGGGGCTGGGGTGTGTGGCTTAGTGATAGGGCACATACTTAGCGTGTGTGGGGCTCGCTATTCAATCCCAGCACGAAAAGTAAAAATAATAGGTATCATTAAAAACTTACTGTACCTAAGCACTGTCTATACTTCACCCCCTTCCCATTCCAAGGACTCTGAGGCAAGTTTTCCAAGATGATCATCATTTTTTTACCTGAGAAATTGAGACCCTGAAGGGAAAAGTGGATTATCCAGTCAGCATGAACAGAATGAGAAAGCTGGGGTTGAACCCAGGACTGCCTTATCTATGTCGAGGTCTTCTCCCACTGTGTTTAAATCTTTTCTGAAATGCTTGCGGTGCAAGAGAAGAAAATGAATATATTTCAGAAGCAAGAGCAGTGGCCAAAGCACAGCCTAGAGATGGTAACGAGGGAGGCAGAAGAGAGATGCGGTGCATCTCAGTCTCCCTGTGTGAGCACAGAGATTTTGGTTGGTTACTGACTAGATACCAACCTTGCCAGATTGCTACACTCACAGTGGAATTGCACTGAACCCCTTCATCCGAACTCTGAATTTAGCACATCACCAGGCGTTTCTTTTTAATCTTCTTTTTTTCCCTTGAGAAACTAGTTCAACTCTTTCTTTCCTGTTTGCAGAAGTAATCCATGCTCAAAAAAGAGTAAACATTACAAAATCTGTGTATTATCCCTCAGGTAGGCACCAGTAATGTTTGGTACATATTCTTTCAGATATTTTTATGAATATATTAACATTAAAAACATGTTTAGATGGAATCATGATAAGATACTATTAACATGGCTCCCTGGCTGCCTACTGGGTGGTGGGTCTCCTGGTCCCTGCTGAGAAGTGGTAATGGAACCGAGGATCAGCCGAATAACAGAGTGGAGGCACCCCTGGGTTGAAGTCCCCGGGTCCGTGGAGCCCACCATACAAGCGCAGCGGGTTGGAGGTGCAGGAAACCGGCACTGATACTAGCCAAAGCGCGCTGGAGCACAATCCTCACAGAGCTACAGCCCCAACCTACAACCTCAATGTCCCACTTGCTGCCAGGAGGATGAACTAAAGACAGGGCTCGAGAATTGACCAATAGCATTAGTACATTTCAGCCTAATTAGCATAAGTTTGGACCAATAGCAGTGAACCAAGTGGTATATAAAACCCCTAGAGCAGCATGCTCCAGTCTACTGGTCTCTGCTGGAAAGAGGTATGGGTGCTGTAGATCCCGGAGCCAGCAGACCCGCAGCACCCTTGTAGCAGCCTGATCTGCTCACTGGGGATATCTGCTGTGGAAGTGTATTTCTTGTAGTGCATTCTTAACCTACAATCCCAATTTCTTGCTTCCTACCATGAGAAATGGAAAGTGGAGTAGACTTGAATGAAAGTTGGGACTCAAGAATTGACCAATAGTGCTACCACCTTCCTAGCCCTAGTTGGCATAAATTTGGACCAATAGTAGTGAACCAAGTTGCATATAAACCCCTAGACTAGAAAATATACTATAGAGTTATCTCCTTCACTGCTATCATAAGGTGTTAGTTCCTGTTTTTTGTTTTGTTGGTAAACCCTACTGTTATGTTTACTCATCCTGAGTAAGAACTGCTGTAGGAGCCTATAATCAAGGAGATAGCTAAAGATTGCGGTTTAGCTGAGAGCCATAAAAGATGTTCTAGTTTCCACCTGATATTAATGCATTATCCAAAAAATCTTTGTATGCCCGTGAACACTCTGTGACGCACCTGTAAGCTCGAGCTGTAAGCACTTGTCCTTGTTAAAGCTATATGTATATAACTGGGTGAGGTTGGTTAGAGTGTGTGGGAAGAAGAAGAAGGTGGTGGTTGGACTTAGAGCGTTTGGAGTGATTGCTGGAGCCGGAGAGAGAAGAAGAATAAAAGACCTTTTTTTTCATTTTCATCCTGCCTCCGAATTTTTCTGCGGCGTTCGTTGCTCCAAGCAGCTTCCGCTTCAGGCAGCAACAAACTGCAAATTTTCCAGGCTGTAGAGATCAGCATGTCTTGCAGATGTTATTGGTCAGCAGAAGCAGAAAACCTCCAGCCTTGCCTATTAGCTGAAGCAGGGAATTGAGCTTTACCTCGAGCTCTGGTTTTAATAGGACTAATAATAATAATAATGGATGCTGGGGCTGGGGTGTGTGGCTTAGTGATAGGGCACATTACTTAGCGTGTGTGGGGCTCGCTATTCAATCCCAGCACGAAAAGTAAAAATAATAGGTATCATTAAAAACTTACTGTACCTAAGCACTGTCTATACTTCACCCCCTTTCCCATTCCGAAGACTCTGAGGCAAGTTTTCCAAGATGATCATTTTTTACCTGAGGAAATTGAGACCCTGAAGGGAAAAGTGGATTTTCCAGTCAGCATGAACAGAATGAGAAAGCTGGGGTTGAACCAGGACTGCCTTATCTACGTCGAGGTCTTTCCCACTGTGTTTAAATCTTTTCTTAAATGCTTGCGGTGCAAGAGAAGAAAATGAATATATTTCAGAAGCAAGAGCAGTGGCCAAAGGCACAGCCTAGAGATGGTAACGAAGGAGGCAGAAGAGAGATGCGGTGCATCTCAGTCTCCCTGTGTGAGCACAGAGATTTTGGTTGGTACTGACTAGATACCAACCTTGCCCAGATTGCTACACTCACAGTGGAATTGCACTGAACCCCTTCATCCGAACTCTGAATTTAGCACATCACCAGGCGTTTCTTTTTAATCTTCTTTCTTCCCTTGAGAAACTAGTTCAACTCTTTCTTTCCTGTTTGCAGAAGTATACCCATGCTCAGAAAAATGTAAACATTACAAAATCTGTGTATTATCCCTCAGGTAGGCACCAGTAATGTTTGGTACATATTCTTTCAGATATTTTTATGAATATATTAACATTAAAAACATGTTTAGATGGAATCATGATAAGATACTATTGACATGGCTCCCTGGCTGCCAGACTGTGTGGTGGGTCTCCTGGTCTCTGCTGAGAAGTGGTAATGGAACCGAAGAGCGAAGGAACGTGGGGAGGTGGCACCAGTGGGTTGAAGCCCAGGGTCTTGCCCAGGGCCTTGTGGAGCCTGCCATACAAGCGCAGCGGGTCTGAGGTACAGTGAACCAGTGCTGAGAAGAGCCAAGGCATGCTGACCCGTCACCCTGCAGCAGCCCAGCCTGCAAACTGGGGATGTCTGCTGCCTTCTAGAAGCCTACGACCTTGACCTCCTGCTACAAGAAAATGAAAGTGGGGAAGACTTAAAGGAAAGTTGGGACTCAAGAACTGACCAATAGTGTAAGTACAGTTCAGCCTAATTAGCATAAGTTTGGACCAATAGCATTAGCACATTTTCAAACCCTGATTAGCATAAGTTTGGACCAATGGTAGTGAGCCAAATGGTATATAAACCCCTGGAGCAGCACACCAAGCTATGGAGGCAGTGTTCTGGCCTCTGTTTAAGGCTTGTAGTCTATGGGTCGGTCCTGCTATGTAGGTTCCCCTAGGTCTGAGGTGCTGTAAGCCAGTCCTGGTGGCAAGCTAAAGCATGCTGACCTGTCATCCTGCAGTAGCTCAGAATGGGGGGATACCAGTTGTGAAAGTTGTTGCCTACAACTCTAATCTCTAGCTTCTTACCACAAAGAAATTAAAGTAGGGCAGACTTAAAAGAAAGTGGGGACTCAAGAATTGACCAATAATGTTAGGGCATTTCCAAGTGCTAATTAGCATGAGTGTGGACCAATAGCACTGAGTCAATTGGTATATAAACCCTCGACCAGCATATTGAGGCAGAGAAAACCTTCCTTTGCAGCTGTTGGGTCCTGTTCTGTGTGTAAGGATTCTACAACTGTGGGGCACAGTGATACATACCTATAATTCTAATGGCTTAGGAGGCTGAAGCAGGAGTTCAAAGTCAGCTTTGGCAATTTAGCAAGGCCCTAAATAACTTACTGAGACCCTGCGTCAAAACAAAATTAAGAAACGACTGGAGACTTGGCTTACACGATAAGTGTTGCTGGGTTGAATCACTGGTACCAAAAAAAAAAAAAAAAAAGTCCCTGTTCTTCATTAAATCCTACCATTACCTTCACTCAGTCCTGGTATGTGGATGGAGTTCACGGCTTAAATTCACCAGACAAGAACAGGAAGAAAAAACAAGAAATTCACAGTGCGCTGCTGGGGTCTGCTGTAACACTGGAGGGCATGGTCTACCATTAAGAGCTGCTATACTTCTCAGCTGCAGAGGCAGAAGCAGAAAATCAAATTTCATCTCAAAACCCTGGTTTCACTATTTTGCAAAATTTTTCCACTCAATATAATATCTTGGGCATTTTTCTGGGTCAGTCATGTAGATCTGTCTCACTCCATTTATTAGCAGCAAGCCATTCTAAAATATGCACATGCCATAATCTGTTTAAACATTTTCATGTTGATGGATATAGATTATTTCTAGTTCTCCTCCTGCGGATGGGGCTAAGGATTGAACCAAGAGCTCCCTGCATGCTTGGCAAGTGCTCTACCATTGAGCCTTATTTCTGATTTTTGCACATGCAAACAATGCTACAATGAACATCCATATATATATATATATTCATTTTTGTACTTGTGCATATATTGCTATAAGATAGATCCCTAGAGATGGAATTGGTTGGTCAAAGTATCAGCACATTGCTAAATTCCCCTCCAAAACAGTATCAATTCACAAACCCACCCACAGGATTCAGCCTTTGATATAAAGATTCTGCAATTTTTCTCCATTTTTCTTCCCTTATCGGCTTTCACACCTAATTATCAGTAATTTTCACAAACACATTGCCTTCTGATAATGCAAAAACACCAGCTGGAAAGTTCCATCCCTTTTCTGTGTGCAGTTTGCTTTTGCCCAGAAACAGGCAGCAGCAACAATGTAGCAAAGAGCCCATTTGTATTCTTCAACAGAAATCTCCCTGCTCCTTACAGTTCATCCGCTTTCTTTTAAATTACGTGCCTTGCTAAGTTAGAAGCTATTAAAAAGCCCTAGTGTTCTATATAATCACTTTGGGGTTCTGTTGGAAAGCTCATGCCAATGAAATAAAAATGTTAGAGAGCTATTTCAGAAGATAAATGCCACTTGATTTGAGTGATTGCTGGGCTTCATTCTTCTGATTTATCTAACAGTTGTCTGTATTCTTTAACAATGACCTTGCCAGGCTGGGTTTCAACTAAAAGGTTCGCCTCATCTAAAATGTTTTTTTTTTTTTTTTTTTAAAGCACTATAAAATACATTTTTTGTGTCTTGGTTTTCTTCTAAAGGAATAACAACAACAACAAAAATTGGAGGAAAAGCTCTGGGTCTATGGTTCTTATAATTTAAGCCTTTGTTCACCGTATCTGCTGATGGAGAAGGGGTGGTGTCTTGATAACTATCTTGTCAGAAGAGTCACCCCTGTCACATTTGTCCATTCACAGATGATTGACAGATTGAGAACATCTTACTACACCTTTAGTGTTGGGTAAGGGGCTCTGATGTATCTCCTGGGTTTGAGTCCAAGCCCCAGTACTTAATAGCTGTATAACCTTGAACAAGACAATCTCTGTGCCTTCTTTTCCTTATTCCTCCTTGCCCCCACCCAATCCCCCGTTTGTAAAGTGGAGACAGTAATGAATGATACCTGGCTCATAGGACTAAATAAACAAAAATTGTATCTAAGAAGTACGTGGAATGACAGCTGACAGAGATTAAGCTGTCAACAAATGCTTTTTATCTTATTCCCCCTTCCCCACCATGTTGGTGACATGGCTCCCCAGGAACCAAAACTACCAGAAACAGCAAGGAAACAGGACAAGCGGCACCATCAACTTCTTCCGAGTCTTATGAAATCAAGAAATGGAATCCACAGGCCTGGATGAGTGACTGTAACAATACACTTTCTTAAAGAACAGGAACAGAGAAGATTACTCAATAGCACATTTCCTCCAAACCACTGTGGAGGGGTTTATGTAGCACTTGGTTCACGGCTATTGGTCCAAGCTTATGCTAGTTAGGGTTTGGAAACATATTTAATGCTCCTGGTTCAAAGTTATGCTAATAAGGTCTTAGAAATGTACTAATGCTACTGGTCAATTCTTGAGCCCCCAAATTCACTCAACTCTGCCCACTTTGATTTTCTTGTGGAAGAAGGAGAGAGGTTGAGATTGTAGGATCAGACTGCAGCACTGCTAGGCGCATGCTTCTGCAGCAGACAGCCCAATGTGCAGGCTGGACTGCTGCAGGGTGACAGGTCAGCACCTACCATTAAGAGCTGCAACATTGGGGCTGGGGTTGTGGCTTAGCGGTATAGCGCTCGCCTAGCTTGTGTGAGGTCCTAGGTTTGATCCTCAGCACCACATAAAAATAAATAAATAAAATAAAAGTATTGTGTCTAACTACAACTAAAAGTAAATATTAAAAAAAAAAAAAAAAAATGGGCACGGTGATGCACGTCTGTAATCCCAGCACTTGGGAGGCTGAGACAGGAGGATAGCGAGTTCAAAGCCAGCCTCAGCAATGGCACTTAGCAACTCAGTGAGACCCTGTCTCTAATAAAATACAAAAAAGGGCTGGGGATGTGGCCCAATGGTCGAGTGCCCCTGAGTTCAATCCCTGGTACCACAAAAAAAAAAAAAAAAAAAAAAAAAAAAAAAGAGCTGCAACATTTCTTGGCTGTAGAGGCCTGTAACCTTATCTGCTAGCTAGCAGAAGCGGAGAAACTCCAGTCTCACCTGACAGAGTAGCAGAGAATTGAGTTTCACCTCAAAATTTTGATTTCACTTGGGTGGGAACCCAGGTCCTTTGCACACGCTAGGCATGCATTCTACACCCAGGCTACACCTTCAGCCCTGTAAAAGGCAATTTGTACCTGTTTACATTAGTAAACAGCAAATGCAGGCAGAAGTATTTCTAGCTGATACTCTCCTGCCACATCTTTCTGCCTAGGAAAGATTTTTGGGGGGAGGTGTGGGGGTGAGGTGGTCTGATACCTGGCCCAGAAAGATTGTCCCAGGAGACTTCATGTGCCCATGAAAACAAACCTTGATAATTGTGCGTTTTTTCTCCCCAAACTTCTATTACCAATGCCACCTCCCTTTTGCCTAGAAGTCCAAACCCTTCTCCCTTTGTTAAAACTCTAAGTAACTGAGGCAGGAGGATCGCGAGTTCAAAGCCAGCCTCAGCAATGGCGAGGCACTTAGCAACTCAGTGAGACCCTGTCTCTAATAAAATACAAAAAAGGGCTGGGGATGTGGCCCAGTGGTCGAGTGCCCCTGAGTTCAATCCCCGGTACAAAAAAAAAAAAAAAACAAAACTCTAAGTAAGATTTAGTTATTTTTCCTATCGCTGCTGAGTCTTAATACTGGACGTGTGTGGCTTCCATGCTTAGACAAAGAAGAAACTATGTTGCTTTTCCTGTAATGTATGGTTGGTTTATTTCATAGACTAAAATGATCAAAACTTCAGAGGGAAAGAGCAAATATACACTTTGCCTATAAGCGTTCGAATCCTGGCTTCGTCAAGTTATTATCTGTATGACTTTAAACAAGAGGCTCTGTGCCTCAGTTTCCACATGTATCAGTGGGGACAATTACAAATGTTCCTCTCAGAGTTGCCATGACAACTAAAGTGGTTAACATACATAAAGTACTTGGAATAATAATGACATGCACTGGGTACTATGAATATGAATGAGTTTGCTAATATTGATATTATTACTCTGTGCTTGCAATTATCATTTTATATATATATATATGTCTTTTTTTTTTTAACTGTTCCTGATATTCAAGCAAGGTAGCTGCTGCCTACTTCAACTTGAAAAACTGGCCCTGAATCTTGAAGTTAAATTGGTGAAAAAGCCCAGTGAGAGGAGAAAGAATTAATTGCCATATACCAAGCCTATCTCTAGCCACCTAAGTCTGCAGTGTGTCCCACATATGTAGCATGTCCCAAAGTGGGTTTCATTGAACATTATTATTTGAAAAAAAAAAAAATTCCATAGTCAACTCGGTTTGGGAAATTCTGGATTAAATAGAAATAAGTGATTTCTTTGCTGTGGGATTTCTCAGAGCAGTAATGCGGGAAGCTATACTAGGTGCTCACACCTTTCAGTCCTGATGCCTTTACCAGGATCTGAAAGGGCACAGATGCCTGATGTGTAAGCATTAGGACTTGTGACTCAGGCATTTTCTGGGCTCAGATAACAAGGCATGGCCCTAGGAGTAGCCATGCCCACTGGGGTTGATTTATACCCACCTATTCCTTTGTATCCTACCCCTTTGCCCTGTTTGGGATAGAATGTTCCAGGTCCCCACTCAGCACATGAGATGGGCGTGGCCTTCCTAGCTGTCAGTCAACCTGCTGACAGCAGACATCACAAGCTAGCCTCAACCCCCTGAAACCTGACCCCTTGCCTCATGTGAATGGCTTCTCCCCCAATAAAAGGGTTCAGCACTCACTCCTCTCTTTCCATGGACTCCTAAGGTCAAAGAGGAGCTGTTACAAGACCCCAAAAATTAAGGTAATTTTCTGTCTCTGTGTGGTTATTTCGTGCAGCCCAGTTCACCTGGAGTGACCTTAAGTGTTTAGTCATGGGATGTGACACAGTAATATGTCAATCAGCTCTGTGAACCTTCTTAAGAAAAACAGAACATGTAGCATTTTCCACTTCCCCAGAGGAGGTTTCTCTCTTAACTTCCTCCCTCATCCCCTTCTCTCTTAACATGTTCTGGGATTGATATCCTGTGGCATCAATTTAGGAAATGTTGACGCCAGTCACTCTCTTGTCACAGAATTGTCTCCATGTCCCAGAATAATCAAGGCCAATTTCCACACACTTCTTTTGCCTGAAGGTACTAGGGCATCCCAAAATCCAGGAAAGAAATTGTGCAGCTTCCTGACATATGAATTATCGTTGTCAAGGGACAAGAGCACAACGATTTATTTTAAAGGTCTTAATTGGTTTTATTTTTTTTATTCAAGAACCAGGCAACACTTTGCCCCATAAAATAGTGCTCCAATGAGTCTAACGTGCTGGAGCTGGAATTCTCTTCTATAATTTTTAACATACAGATCATGTATATATTTTGTTAGATTAAAACTAGATTTTTTTTTTTTCTATGTTGAGAATAAAACCCAAGGCCTTGGGCATGCTAAAAGACAGATCTACCACTGAGTTATATCCCCACACTTGTTTTTTGAGCTCTTGTAAATGGTATTGGTTTTCAATTTTCATTTTCCAGTTATTGACTGCAGTATGTAAGAAATTTTGATTTTTGTATTTTGAGGTCATATGCTATAACTTGGTAGTTTACTTTTTAGTTCCTGGAAGTTTTGCAAATTCATTGCAGTGTTTTCTATAACTATGGCATCTGTGAATGGGACAATTTAGTGTCCTCCTTTTCAGTACCTATGACATGTAATTCTTTGCTTGCCTTCTTGCGCTGACCAGGACAATGAGTTGAATAAGACTGAGGAGAGTGGACACCCTTGCTTTCTTCCTGATCTTAGGGGGGAAAAATCTTTCACTATCAAATGTGAGTCAGCTATAGACCTTTTGTTTCATTTTCGGCTGTATTGCTGATTGAACCCAGGGCCTTAAGCACGCTAGGCAAGTGCTCTACCACTGAGCTATAGCTCAACTCTTTTTGAGACAAGGTCTAAGTTGCTGAGACAGGCCTCAAACTTGGGACTGTCCTGCTTCACTGAGATTACAGGAACTCACCCCCCTTTTAACTTCAGATTTCTTGCCTTCAGACTCAGATTGAAACATCAACTTTTCCTGAGTCTTGAGGTTTCTGGGACTGCAGGTCTTAGAAATTGTCAGCTCCCATGAGAGCATAAATGCACATATCACATTAAAACCAGGAGTTTTGAAATGAAACTCACTTCATTCCTTCTACTAGCAGGTGGGGTCAACACAAGCCTCTAAACAAAATACTACAGATTTTAATGGCCTGTGTGTTCTCCAGGGTTCAGCGCATCTCAGCAGCTCAACTTTAACTTCTTTTGTTGCTTTTATCTACAAACCAAGATAAACAATCATGAAGAGTAGCATCTATACATAAATAGAAACAAAACAGAGACAAGGACAAATTTTCTCCAGGTGGCTGGCTCTTTGTGTGTGTGTGCTGAGTGGCTTATGCTATAACCGGTGGAAGTAATTAACTATGCCTATATACTTGTGGTAAACGGTTAATCCCTAGTTTTACATAAGAATGCAAGACAATAAAAGCAGTATGTATGTGGTCTACAGAGGATTGTTCTTTCTAGATTACTGTAAGTCAAACTCATAGGTCTTTGTGTACATTTTTCCTGGTGGTCAGGCAAATGTTTTGCATAACAGAACCTTGAGGTTCACATTTCAAGGAAGTTTGTTTTTCCACTTACTTTCCCAAGCAAAACCAGTTTGGAGATTAAACTCAATTCACTGCCTCTGCTGGCAGATAGACTATGCATAAGTTACAGAATTCCACAGAAAAGAATTAGACCTTTCGATTGCAAATTTTTATCTCCTAGTGTTGCAGGGAAGTAAAACAGCTTACTGTCAATCTTTTTTTCATGGGTTCTTAGCCCCCAAAACTCAAACTACACAAATGAGGATGAATATAAGCATGCCAATTTCTTGAAAATGTAAACAGAAACAAACATCCACAATCCAAAAGGAGGAAGAAAGGACACATATTCTCCAACCAACTGGCCTTCTCTAGGGGTTTATATAGCACTTGATTCGCTGTTATTGATCCAAACTTATGCTAATTAGGATTTGAAAAAAGGACCAATGTTATCGCTCCAAACTTACGCTAATTAGTGTTAGGAAAAAGTACTAACGCTATTGGTCAATTCTTGAGTCCCATTCATGTTTGCTTTACTTCCATTTTCTCCCAGAAGCGGGTATCAGGTTCATTGCGCATGCTCAGTAGGGTGCAGCAGGCTGAGTGACCGCTTCCCTCGCCTCAGCACTGACCCCTAGTGGGCTGGGCTTGCCACCCATGCTCCAACGAACCCCAATGCAGTCACTTCGCTGCTCATGGCTCTGCTAAGGCTTCTTGGCAAGGACCCAGAGGCCCTACTATAATCTGCCTCACTTTCTGGGTGTTACCGTCTTTGGGGATATAGTCTCTTTCCTTCCTTACCAGGCCCAGCATGTCATAGCTACCCTGTAGAGCCATAAGCGGGGGGGTGGGGGGGTGGGGGTGTGTGTGTGCACATATTATGTTATTGGAGAGAGGACTCTCCATTGTTTTCAAACGAGGAGTTAATTCTGAAGGTGGGCTTGGCAGCTTTTGCTGGCTCAGAGCGTCTACATTTGGATCAGATGTTCCCAATTTGTGTCAAGTCCATTCCCCCCCCACCCCCCCCCCCCCCCCCCCCCCAGTTAGGGCTTGCCCTTGGCATACAGATCTGCCTTGATTGAGCACTGGATCTTGGCCACTCTGACCATAAGGACCTGGAGCTAGCTAGTCCTCGGCTCCCTGCCCTCTGGCTACGGGGGATAAGAACCTCTTTGGACACTCTCAGGAGGTGCTTTGGCGTTCACACGTGGCTTTCAATTGCTTATTGATCCAGAGGCGTTTCATGATCTCTCTCAAAGGCATTAACAGTGGTATTCAATAATCATCTGTGGTGGTTAAGTTGTGGTTCCCAAAAGACATGGCTATCCCAACTTCAGAGTGTGATCATAACCCGGAAATAGGGTCTTTGCAGATGTAATTAAGGATCTTGAGATGAGATTTATCCTACATTTAGAATATGCCCTACATCCAATTACGGATGCCCTTATAAGAGAAGGGGTTGGGATTCGAGACCCAGAGACACAGAAGGAAGAAAACCACATGAAGATGGAGGCAGAGATTGGAGTTTGAAGACCCAAAGCTTACAGCAGCAGAAGAGAGAGTCACAGAACAGATGCTCCCTCATGGTTTCCAGAAGAAACCAACCAGATGTCATCTTGATTTTGGACTTCTAGCCTCCAAAACACATTTCTGTTCTTTAAAATTGCCAAGTTTGGGCTGGGGTTGTGGCTCAGCGGCAGAGCGCTCGCCTAGCACGTGCGCAGCCCGGGTTCGATCCTCAGCACCACGTAAACATAAATGCATTGCATTGTGTACAACTAAAAGCAAAATAAATAAATATTTTTTTGTAAGCTGCCTGTCGTGGCTAGCCACAACGCCGCGGGAGGAAAACTCTCGGAGGCAGAGTAAAGATACTACCACTTTTACTTCTACTTTCTTAGAGAGAGCTTAGAGAGAGAAAGAAAGATTTTTCTTCTTCTTAGAAAGAGCTTAGAGAGAAAGATTAGAGATAGCTTTTTCTTCTTCTTCTTAGAGCTTAGAGAGAAAGATAGAGCTTTTTCTTCTTCATCTTCTTAGAGCTTAGAGAGAAAGAGAGAGAGCTTGAAAGAGAGAGATTTCTTCTTTACAGAGAGAGAGAGCTTAGCTTTTAGAGCTTCTTTCTTCTTTGTTCTTTCTTCTTTCTTCCTCGGGAGCCTCGGCCTGACTCTGACCAGCAATTACTTCTTCTATCTGGTTTCTCTTCTGTAACCGCTCTGCCTACGTTCTGGCCGCTCTGATTCTTTTCTTCTTCTCCGACCCGAACTCTTCTTCCGACCGAGTGACTGCATGACTGACTGAATGAATTCATTCTTCTCCTGACTCCGACCGCTTTCACCCGGTTATATACCTTTAGCTTTGCGGGTGCCTCACGTGCATTTATAGGTGTGTCACATACATACTTATTATCAGTGGAACTTATGGCTTCCAGCTGACCGCAATAGCCATCTCCCTAATTGGGGCTCCTTCATTTTTTAAAAATTGCCAAGTTTGTGGCAAATTGTTATGGTAGCACTACGAAAGTAATCCTCCATTCAATCCCACTGTCTCTATAGCAACTAGTTGCCCACACTTCTCAAATGCCTCATACCAGCTCATGCTCCGCTTTCACCAGTATATGCCATCCCAGCTCACCACAGCTGAACATGCCTTTTTTCCCCCAGTGCTTAGGATTGAACCCAGGGCCTTACACGTGCTAGGCAAGTGCTCTACCACAGAGCTGCATCTTCAGCCTGTCCATCTGTCCTTCCTTCCTTCCTTCCTTTCCTTCTTCCTTTTTTTTTTTAAATTTTATTTTATATATTTATTTATTTGGTACCAGGGATTGAACTCTGGGGCACTCGATCCCTGGGCCACATCTCCAGCTCTCTTTTTGTATTTTATTAGAGACAGGGTCTCACTGAGTTGCTAAGTGCCTAGCCATTGCTGAGGCTGGCTTTGAACTCGTGATCCTCCTGTCTCAGCCTCCCAGGTGCTGGGATTACAGGCGAATGCCACGGCGCCTGGCGACAAGTCCTTTCTTGAAAGGGCATCTGGGCAGTTCGTCTCTGTGCTCACTATATCATCCTGAAGGTGAGTGGGAGTACCCCTATCTCTCATTTAACACATGAGGAAACAGGCTGAAAAAGTCTAATAGCTGGTGCATGATTGGTACCTAGCAGAATCAAAACATGAATCTTTGAGAAAGAAACTAATATTGAGAGTGACTGTGTGCCAGGCACTTTAGGAAATTTCCTATATATCTTTTCACTGGATCCTCATAATAACCCTGAAATGTATTCACATTCATTACTTTCTCTCTCCCTCTTTTTTTTTTTTTTTTTTTGTGTGTGTGTGTGTGTGTGTGTGTGTGTGTGTAGACCCTTGCATGTGCTAGAAAAGCATTCTAGCCTTGAGCTATACCCCGAGTCTCTCTCTAATTTTACAAAGAAAGAAAGGAGAGCTCATCAGAGGGAAGTATTTTGCCCAGCATTAAGAGTTAGTAAGAAATGGAAATAGTCACTTTTTTGTGTGTGTGTGTGCTAGGGATTGAGCCCAGGGCCTTGTCTAGGCAAGTGCTCTCTCACTGAGCTACATCCTCAGCTCCAGTAGCTGGAATTGGTACTGGGGATTAAACCCAGGGGTACTTTACCACTAAATTGCTAAGCTTGAACTTGAGACCCTCCTTTCTCAGTCTCCTGAGTCACTGGGATTACAGGCCTGTGCCATCATGCCCCATGGGACCCCGTAATCTTTGTAAAAGCCAGCAAGAGAACACAGCCTTTCATGTAGTCAATAATGCAGAGAGCAGAGTACCATAAATCAGTGAGAGCTCAATTATGATCTAATGAAAGACAGAGTGTGTCTCTAGTCTTTATTTAGAACAACATTATGGCAGGCAAAATCTGAAACAGAGCTATTATCTGGTAGCTGTGCAGGAAGCCACTTGTTAGAAGGTTTGATTCCTTTTCGGGTGACAGTGAACGGGATAAATGATAGGTCACAACATGCAACAGAAAAATAAAGAAAAGGGGAAAAACTAGAAAAGGGGGCTTTAAAATACACTGATGGTTTGCTGTAAGAGAATTCTGGTGTTGGAGGCAGAAAGCCTCAGATTATTAAAATAATTTTTTTTTTTCTGATTGCAAAAGTGACACATTTACTACAAAAAAAAAAAAAAAAAAAAAAACCAACACTGAACAGAAAACAGAATAAAATTACAATCATTTTGAGTCCTACCACCCAGAGATAATGCTTGCTAAGATTATGATGTTGAGACTTCTGGTCTCTTTTTTTGTAAATAAATAGTTGTTAATATGTCTAATGTGCTTATAGAAAAAATATGCATTTATATATAATTATATGCTTTGTGTATCTGTGTGTGTGTGTGTGTGTGTGTGTGTGTGTGTGTGTTGGGAATGAAACCCAGGGCCTCACACACATTAGTCAAGTGCTGTACCACTGAGCTACATCTCTCAGCCCACTATGGAATTTTATTTTTCCAATATGGGTAAATCTGTACCATAACCATAATGTACAGGTAGTCTTTTTTAAAAAGCATTTTTTTCTTTTCTGATTAAAAAAACAACAACAACACATGCTCATGGAGCAATGTGGAAAATGTAGAAAACCAGAAAAAAAATGTCAGCCCATTGTACCTTTCCATGATATTGATTGTTTTACTCTTTTTTTGGGGGGGAGTATTGAACACAGGGACACTTAACCATTGAACTGCATCCCCAGCCCTTTTGATTTTTTTTTTTTTTTATTTTGAGACGGTCTTGCTAAGTTGTTGAGGCTGGCCTCGAACTTTGTGATCCTCCTGCCTCAGTGTCCTAAATTGCTGGGATTACAGGCATACGCCACCATGCCTGGCTTATAACCTAATTTAAAAAGTGTTAATGCAAAAGCAGAGCGCTTGAATCCAATTTATAAGATTCCAACCTTCTTTTGGCTGTCCTAGGGAGCCAACCCAGGGCCTTGTGCATGTTAAAGCAAGAGCTCTACCACTGAACCACCTCCCCAGTGCCAAAACTCCTGAATTTGACTTCATCATTTCTTGTGTGATGACAGGCAGATTTCTAATCCTCTCCAAGCCTCAATTTCCTCCCCTTGGAACATGGAAATGATGGTAGCACCTTGATCTCTACAGGAAAAACACTGGATTTAGTGCATGGTACATGATAAGCAGTCTTAAGTACGTCTACCAATGAGATACGTTGTTAGTCATCATTACAACAAGAAAATATACTTAAAACAACAACTGCTTTTCTTTCCTTAGTATATTCAGTTTGTCTTTGGTCCTTCCTCAGTGCCTCTCATGGCACTACTCATTCATCAGTTAAGCCATAGTTTTCAAACTGTGTCTTGTTTCAGAATCGCCTGGAGTGTTAGTTAAAATGGATTGCGCATGCCTGTAAATCCCAGCACTTGGGAGGCTGAGGCAGGAGGATCACGAGTTTAAAGCCAGCCTCAGCCATGGCAAGGCACTTAGCAAGTCAGTGAGACCCTGTCTCTAATAAAACACAAAAAAGGGCTGGAGATGTGGCTCAGTGGTCGAGTGCCCCTGACTTCAATTCCCAGTACCAAAAAAAAAAAAAAATGGATTGCCTGGGCTGGGGGCTATAGCTCAGTGGTAGAGCGTTTGCCTAGCACAGGTGAGGCCCTGGGTTCGATTATCCGCACCACATAAAAATAAATAAATAAAAAGTTGTTGTGTTGAAGGCAACAGACAAAATTGAAAATAAAATGGATTGCTGAGCCTGGCTCCTGGCGTTCTGACTCAGTAAGTCTGTGGCGGGTTCTGAGAGCTTGAACTTGACACAATTCCCAGGTGATCCTGCTGCTGCTAATCCAGAAATGACACTTTGAGAACCCCAGGGCTAGATTATTTGAGGACATTTTATCCCAGGGAAGTGACGTGTTGGTGGAGGAAAGTCCCTGCTTCTGGCTTTTGAGTTTCAAAAGTCTGGACTTTGGCTGGGTGCAGTGGCACATGCCTGTCAGTTCAGCGACTTGGGAGGCTGAAGCAGGAGGCTCCCAGGTTGGAGGCCAGCCTCAGCAACTTAGCAAGACCCTAACTCTAAATAAATAAATAAATAGGGTTGGGAATGTGGCTCAGTGGTAAAGCACCCTGGGGTTCAATTCCTAGTACCAAAAAACAAAACAAAACAAAAAATGGATTTTGAAGGAGATGAACTCAGACCATATTCAATATGTTTGGGATAAAAATTGAAGATTCAGATCAAGGCTTCTTGTTCTCAAAACCTCGAAATGATTCTCTGCCTGGAGTGGAGGAGAGACAGTGAGGGCCTGAGGAGTTTGAGAGTTTGTGAAGTTGGAGCTGGGTGTGGTGGCGCACGCCTGTAATCTCAGCACTTGGGAGGCTGAGGCAGGAGGATCGCGAGTTCAAAGCCAGCCTCAGCAATGGCGAGGCACTCAGCAACTCAGTGAGACCCTGTCTCTAAATAAAATACAAAAAAAGGGCTGGGGATATGACCCCAGTGGTCGAGTGTTCCTGAGTTCAATCCCCAGTACAAAAAAAAAACAAACAACAACAACAATAACAACAACAACAACAACAACAAACCAAGAAAAAGAAACTACAAAAAAAAGTGCTGGGGATGTGGCTCAGTGGTTAAGTGCCCCTGGGCTTAATATCCGGTACCAAAAAATAACCCAGAGAGTTTGTGAAGTTGGATAAGAACGGACCACACTGACAGGTGCTGAGCCACCTTCTGCTTACCCTCCAGCATGAATACTGTCCCCACCTGCCACCAGGAGCATTTGGGAAAGGGAAAGGAGCTGGGGTATTTGTGTTTCCCTGGCCTCTGGTTTTTTTTTTTTTTTTTTTTGATGGGGGCGGTAGATATCAAAGATTGAACTCAGGGGCACTCAACCACTGAGCCACATCCCCAGCCCTATTTTGCATTTAATTTAGAGACAGGGTCCCACTGAGTTGCTTAGGGCCTTGCTAAGTTGCTGAGGCTGGCCTCCAACTTGTGATCCTCCTGCCTCAGCCCCCCTGCCCCCTCCCCCACTCCGCCAAGTCACTGGGATGACAGGCATGCGCCACCATGCCTGGTCCCTGGCCTCTGTTTTAAGGGCTCTGCTGTCCCCTCTTGCTGGTGAGCAGTGAGCACTTCCTTTGACAGCATCCAACCATGTCCTTCTGGAATAATCCCCACCCATGCCCCAAGCTGCCCCGGGGCCTGTCTAGCTGCATAGAACAGGGCACGGGTAACTGCACTAACAACCTTTTCTACATCCAACGACATCTCTAAACCTTCCCAGAGAAGGATCTAATGCTTGATCTGAGCACCCAGCACCCCCACGTAACCCCATACATTTTTTCCTTGGGTTTCTTTTCTCTAGCCTCTGACTTGAACATGGGCCAGGTGCTAAGATGATCTCATTCTATAGCCATCACCTCTACAGGTGCTGCTGATTTGAGCCCATTGCATGTAAACACGCCATAAATATCATGACCATCTGGTCACAGGGACGTGGAGTCATGGGAAGGCAGGTCCTTTGAAAGGGAAGGTTCAATTTTTTTTTTTTTTTTTTGGTACTGGGGATTGAACTCGGGCACTCGACCACTGGGCCAAATCCCCAGCCCTTTTTTGTATTTTATTTAGAGACAGGGTCTCACTGAGTTGCTAAGTGCCACACTATTGCTGAGGCTGGCTTTGAACTTGCAATCCTCCTGCCTCAGCCTCCCAAAGTGCTGGGATTACAGGCGTGCGCCACCACACCCGGCTCAGGAAGGTTCAATTTTATAGAGCATCTACTGTGGACTATTCTTGTGCTGGGTGTGTGTGTGTGTGTGTGTGTGTGTGTGTGTGTCTAAAACTAAATCTCCACCACGCTCCTATACAGACATGTATAGTAAAAATTTCCATCAAACAGAGGAGGAAACTGAGGTTCAAAAAATAGCAGTGACAGGTTCAAGGTCACATTCTGAAGAATGGGATAGGCTACACATCATGAAGTTTTCGGTTACCTGCCATGTGCCTGTAAAGTCCCCCAAGGCCAGTGACAGCACCTCTTCCATGTGAGCTGCCTCATCCACAGCCCAAGTCCCCAGCCTGGTGAAAGGGGCACATGCCACGCTTGGCAGTTTGAGCTGGACTGGGTAGCGGTGACCAGACTGAAATGGAACTGTAGAAGTGAGTTACTTATCAGCTTCACGTGTCTTTCAGCCAAAGGACAGCCCCTGAGTTTCTACAAGTATAAGATGGGGAAAAGATTATGTGTACCATAGGGTGATTGTGGGAGCCAAAGGAGCGAAGAAAAACAACAAAAACCTGTTTCTGACCCCCCTGGGAAGGAGTGGGTGAACTCAGAGAAATTTGCATCCTGTAGATCACTTTTCATGGCTGTGCAACCTGATGTTTCTGAAACTTGGTTTTTCTGTGGGGTTGAGAGGATTAAGTGAGAAACATACTTACTTCATTTATTTATTTATTCAATATTGGGGATTGAACCCAGGGTCACTTTTACTGCTAAGCTAAGCCCCCAGTTCTTTTTTTTTTTTTTTTTTTTTTAATTTAAGACAGGGTCTCACTACTAAGTTTTCCAGTCTAGCCTTGAACTTGTGATCCTCCTGCCTCAGCCTCCAGAGTTGCTGGGATTATAGGCGTGCATCACTGTGCCTGGCTTAAGTGAGAAAACTAAAATAGAAGTTTTGCCAAAGGTTAACAAGGTAGATGTTTTAAAAAGAGAGTATCTTTGTCTTTTTTTTTTTTTTTTAAATACTTTTTAGTTGTTGATGGACCTTTATTTAATTTATTTATATGTGGTGCTGAGAATCAAACCCAGGACCTCACACATGCCAGGCAAGTGCTCTACCACTGAGCTCCAACCCCAGCCCCTGCTGGTCCTTTTTATGCTTTTAATCCCTAAGTGATCAGGAGAGGATGAATGGGGAAGTAGATGGATGGATGAGTGGATGGGTAGATGGGTGGTGGGTGGATGGATGGATGGATGAATAGATGGATGGATGGATGGAAAGATGGAAGGATGGATGGTGTGTGAGTGGATGGGTGTGTATGGGTGTAAGGATAGATGGAGTTGATGGATAGATGGGTGGGTGGATGTATGGATGGATGAATGGAGAAAATGGTACCCTAGACTTTGTGTAGCTATTTCCTAGGGCAGTGTGCCTTCCTGTACTTGTATTGTCTTTTTTAGCACATGCGTGTGCGTGCATGTGCACGCGCGCGCGCGCGCACACACACACACACACACACAAATGCTGAGAGATTGATAACTACCCCCAGTCTACTGATTAAAAAAAACAAAACAAAACTCAGAAACTGAGACTCAGTGAGGTCCAAGATTCATTTGTTGGGTGGGGGCAAAGCAAAATCTCAAATCTAAGTCTGCTTTTGTTTGAGAGAAGGGAGGTATAAAGAGGACAATCAAGGGGCTGGGGTTGTGGCTCAGTGGTAGAGCACTCACCTAGCACATGCGAGGCCCTGGGTTCGATCCTCAGCACCAACATAAAAATAAATAAATAAAATAAAGGTATTGTGTTCAACTTCAACTAAAAAATAAATATCTTTTTTCAAAAGAGAGAACAATTAGAAGGAGAGAAACAAATGGTTTTCTCTGTGGATTTCTGGAGGTAGAAAACAAATAGAAGCAAATATGATTTTTTTTTTTTTTTTTTTTTTGCCCTGCTATACCCTCAGCCCTTAAGCTATTTTCTCATCAACTCTTCCACGCCCTAGGAAACATGGCAGAGAGTACTCCTGAGATAAAAACCCCACATAATCCCAGGTGATAAGTCATTCCTGATTCTACCTTAAGACAGTAAATAAAGAGAATAAGTCTTGATTTTTAAGTGATATAAGGATCATCTCCCAGAGATAAGTAAGGCATTGGTAAAACAAAACACAAGACAAATGAAGTGGCAAATTGGTTAGAGGTGAGCAGATGGGGGATGATGAGGGTAATGAATGGTGTGGACTTTCATTGGCCAACAGGAATGGAGACCAAAGAACAAGTTCTGTCTCCATCCATCCATTCATCTACCCATTCATCATTTTTTTTTTTTTTTTTTTTTTTTTTTTGGTACTGGGGATTGAACTCAGGGGCACTTGACCACTGGGCCATATCCCCAGCCCTTTTTTGTATTTTATTAGAGACGGTCTCACTGAGTTGCTAAGTGCCTCGCCATTGCTGAGGCTGGCTTTGAACTCGCGATCCTCCTGCCTCAGCCTCCCAAGTGCTGGGATTATAGGCGTGCGCCACTGTGCCCAGCTCATCAGTCATTTATTCATGATATGTTCGAAACATACATTCTAAAAATTAAGGGATATTTTCTGTTACACAAGAATGAACAAGATGTATAGCTGTTACTCTTCGAGGTGGTCACAGCTAGGGCTCACATAGACGGTGGTGTAGGGTGTACACTACACAATTCTAGGGTCTAATTTATGTCACTGTCTCTTGTGAGGGGGACAATAGGTAACCTGTGCAGCTATGCTACAGTTGAGAGAGGGAGACAATTAAACAGACAACTAGGTACAGTATTTTAAGTTCAGAAGGAAGAGAGACTGGGAGCAGAGAGGAGGGATATTTAATAAAGTCGCTGGATGTGAAGGTGGATGAGGCTTCCTGGAAAAAGTGCTGTCTAAGCTGAGCTCTGTGGATAAACAGAGCTCTGATGCTCGGGGTGACACGTGGGTCCTCGAACACCTGGACTCATTGCAGGTGATCCCCCAGGGGCACCCGTGAGGAGCGACAGGGAAATGAAGCTCTAAAAATGAAACTTCAGAAAGCACCACCACTTCTGGGACAGGCTCGGATCAAGGACTGGAGGCCAAGAAGGAGATTAGAACATAGCCTTCCTCTTCCTGGGGCCTCTTGGGTCACCAAGTTAGGCCTTGGCCGAAGTGGAACAGGGTCACAATGACCTGGGAGCTCTTAAAATATTCCTCTCTACACTCCCAGCTGTTGGCACAAAGCCTGGAAAACAAAAGAACCCATTAGATGTTGGTTGGGAGAATAAGAGAAAAAGATTAAATGAATAAATTTGAGAGTGTGATTATAAAGCACCAAGGACTTTGAAAGCAATCTATCAGTGTTTATAAAATACATCCCCAAACATCTTGCTCCCTACAAAGCAGTTGCTTTAGTGACTATTAATCTCCATGCAGGAAAAGGCTTTTTTAAAAAATATTTATTTATTTGCTTTAGTTGTACACAATACAATGTATTTATGTTTACATGGTGTTGAGGATTGAACCTGGGCCTCGCACATGCTAGGCGAGCGCTCTACCGCTGAGCCACAACCCCAGCCCCAGGAAAAGGCTTTTAATATACAATCAAGGACAGATTCCATATAGAAAAAGACCTAAAGACCCAACCACATGAAAGTAAAAAAAGGTAACTTAAAAAAATCATTAAAGATTGAATCAATAAATGGGCCAAGGACCTGAACCGACACTTCTCAGAAGAGGATATACAATCAATCAACAAGTATATGAAAAAATGTTCAACATCTCTAGCAATTAGAGAAATGCAAATCAAAACTACTCTAAGATTTCATCTCACTCCAGTCAGAATGGCAGCTATTAAGAATACAAACAACAGCCTGGCACGGTGACGCAGGCCTGGAATCCCAGCACTTGGGAGGCTGAGGCAGGAGGATCACGAGTTCAAAGCCAGCCTCAGCAATGGCGAGGCACTTAGCAACTCAGTGAGACCCTGTCTCTAATAAAAAATAAAAAAGGGCTGAGGATGTGGCCCAGTGGTGAAGTGCCCCTGAGTTCAATCCCCATTACAAAAAAAAAAAAAAGATACAAACAACAATAAATGTTGGTGAAGATGTGGGGGGAAAGGCACACTCATACATTTCTGGTGGGATTGCAAATTGGTGCAGCCAATATGGAAAGCAGTATGGAGATTCTTTGGAAAACTGGAAATGGAACCACCTTATGACCCAGCTATCCCACTCCTGGGTCTATACCCAAAGGACTTAAAAACAGTATACTATGGGGACACAGCCACACCAATGTTTATAGCAGCACAATTCACAATAGCTAAACTGTGGAACCAACCTAGATGCCCTTCAGTAGATGAGTGGATAAAGAAAATGTGGTATATATACACAATGGAATATTACTCAGTAATAAAAGATAATAAAATAATGGCATTACAGGTAAATGGATGGAGTTGGAAAATACAATGTGAAGTGAAGTTAGCCAATCCCAAAAAACCAAATGCTGAATATTTTCTCTGAGATAAGGAGGCTGATTTGTAGAGGGGTTGGGACGGGGAGCATAGGAAGATTAGAGGAACTCTAGATAGGGCAAAGGAGTGGGAGGGGAAAGGAGGGGGCATGGGGGTAGAAATAATGGTGGAATGAGATGGATATCATTACCCTAAGTACATGTATGTATCATGGTGTGAATATGCTTTGTATATAACCAGAGATATGAAAAATTGTGCTCTATATGTGTAATATGAATTGTAATGCATTCTGCTGTCATATATAACAAATCAGAATAAAACAAAATATATATAACAAATTAGAATAAATCATTAAAGATTGAAAAGCAAATGACGAAGTGAGGAAAGCAGAGTATATAACAAGGGACTGGGAATATAGATCAGTGGTAGAGAGCTTGCCTAGCAAAGTATATGACATACAAGGGGTTAGTTTCTTTAGTATATAAACAATCTTTAAACCAAAAACCCACCAATTAAAAGGATGTCTACTTCAATGTGAAAACAAAGCATAAGTCTTGAACTGGCAATACATATAAGAACAAACACAAAAACCAATATATAAAAAAAGTTCTGAGCCAGGCATAATGGTGCACACCTGTAACCCCAGTGGCTCAGGAGGCTGAGGCAGGACGATCGTAAGTTCAAAGCCAGCCTCAGCAAAAGTGAAGTGTTAAGTAACTCAGTGAGACCCTGATTCTAAATAAAATAAAAAAAATAAGGCTGGGGATGTGGCTAGTGGTCAAGTGCCCCTGAGTTCAATCCCTGGTACCCCCAAAAAAGAAAACAAAATAGTTCTGAGACAGGCCAGGTGATGAACGCCTATAATCCCAGCGAATCAGGAGGCCGGGGCAGGAGGATCACAAGTTCGAGGCCAACCTCAGAAAACTAGCAAGGCCCTCAGTAACTTAGTGAGACCCCATCTCAAAAAAACAAAAAAAGGGTTGGAGGATGTAGCTCAGTTGTAAGGTATGCCTGTGTTCCAGGTTTCAATCCCTAGCACACCAAACAAACAAAAAGTTCTGGCTTAATAATCAAAACATCCACCCTAAAACAAGGTAGCATTTTTTCCATTTACCAACTTGGTAGTGAATTCTAAAAGTTTTATATATATATATATATATATATATATATATACATATATATATATATATATGTATGTATATAATCTTTGGCCTGGAAATAGTTTCTGGAAGTTTTTATTAAGGAAATAAATAAAATCAGGGATTGCAAGAAGCATATGCATACAAAATATTCATTGCAGCATAAGAGTTGCAAAATTGGAACCAACAAAAGCTATAATACGAGATGAGAAGGGATTGATATTTTTGGTTTTGATCTTTTTAAAAAAATTTTCTACTTTCTACAGTAAAGATAAATAGCCTTTGCTCAGAAAACAAAACAAATGCCATGTTTTTGTAAAGGAAAAAAAGTCAATTTAACGATAAATATTCTTTTGGAGGGCGGTCACTGATGAAAATCTTCCAGGGCCCTCTTTTTAGCGGGTCGTAAGAGCTAGTTTCTGAGGCACAAAGGAAATTGGTCTCCTTATTCTGTAGTCATAGCTCTGTTTTACATAAATACAGCCAATATTCAGGTCTGTTGCCCACGTTATTCATCTGCCTCTATTTCAAAAGGACTTCAGGGTCTTGTGAAAAATCATTCTTTCAAAGAATCAAAATTTCCCCCTTCACTGGAGAAATGCGAAGGAATGTGTTTTGGATTTTAGGTATACATCTCTTTGCTTATCACGGTCCTCAGCATATGGAGCTCAATAAATAGTAGCAGTTGTTATTCTCATTTTCTTATTTTGTTTTATTTATTTCTGCAGTTGTCTAGGAGGCCAGATTGTTGAGGCCAGATGGGTGGATTCTCCAGCCAATGCTTCTGATAAAACATTAACTCATTCCATCACTTACTCGGAGTGGACATTATCTACCCTCTCACCTTAAAATGTCAACATAACGGGACTCTGAGAGGCAAATGAACGCTTTGGGTGAAATGCCTTGGCAACGCCCACGAACTGTGGGTGAGGACACACCTTGTAATTCCTCGATGCACATCAATTTTATGATTTTTAAGGTAAAAGACTGGAGTTTGGGGTTGAGCCCCGGTCTGCCCACCAGTGCCAACTAGGGGTGGGGAGGGGAAGTGCAGCCTCTTCTGTCGTTTGGAGAAAATTGTGTATTGCGTAATATCACCTGTAGGGGGAGCTTAAGCCCGATTTTCCCATTCCAAGGCTGGGTCAGGACAGGGATGAGAAGACAGAGAGTGGTTGGGGTTGGCGGTGTGGTTCGGTGGTAGAGCTCTTGCTTAGCGTGTGTGAGGCCCAGGGTTCAATTCCCATCACACACACACACACACACACACAAAATGGTAAACTAGCCTTGGAACAGAGCAGACCCTGTTCCCATCTAAGCTCTATCACTAATAGTTGCATGATTTTTTTTTTCTTTTTCTTTTGCATTGGGGGTTGAACCCACCGGGGCTTAACCACTAAGCCACATCCCCAGCCCTTTTTATTTTAAGACATGGTCTCTCTAAATTGCTGAGGCTGGCTTTGAACTCGCAACCCTTCTGCTTCAGCCTCCTGAGCCACTTGAGTTACAGGTGCCACCACGCCCGGCTGTCTGCATGATCTGAGCCGTCCTTTTTTCTGTGCTTCATCCTCTGATAAAAGGGGTTGCTCAGAATGGCTTTTTCATAGGAATGTCGTATGATAAATTGAGATAACAAAATTAATCATCTAAAATAAAGCCTGGTGTATTGCAGGTGCTCCACAGATGGTACCTCTACGAAAAGATTCAAAGCACATGGTTGGGCCATATGCTAGGGGAATGTAAAGAGTTTTTAAAATAGATGGGTGTGGTGGCGCCACCTGTAATCCCAGCCGCTGGGGAGGCTGAGGCAGGAGGATTGCAAGTTCAAAGCCAGCTTCAGCAAATTAGCAAGGCCCTAAGCAACTTAGCGAAACTCTGTCCCAAAATAAAAAATAAAAAACCAAATAAAATTTAAAAAAGGGCTGGGGATGTAGCTCGGCGGTTAAATGCCCCTGGGTTCAATCCCTGGTAGAAAGAAAAAAATGATATAAAAGAGAACTGGGTGGGGGGGAAACTCTTTTGGCCTCTTCTTTCCTCCAAACTTCAGGATTACGTTTCTCTCTTCCCTCCAATGAATCTAGTGCTGGATCTGCTGTCCCCACGGACAGGTCACTTGGAAGGCGGATCCTGTTTGGATAGAGTGGAAAAGAGAGAGATGATGGAAAAGATGGTTGGGACGTTGGTTCTATGTTGTCAGATGAGCCAGGATCAGAGTGTGTGGCTGAACAAAAGGAATGAGGGGTGGGATATAAAGTGGCTTTTCTGGGCTGGGGCTGGGGCTCAGCGGCAGAGCGCTCGCCTCGCACGCGTGCGGCCCGGGTTCGAGCCTCAGCACCACGTAAACATAAATGTGTTGTATTGTGTACAACTAAAGTAAATAAATAAATATTTTAAAAAAGAAAAAAAAGTAGCTTTCCTTTTGCACGCCCAGCCCCGGCTGAGTAGATGAATATGCTGAGAAGGAATCTGGGGCTGCATTCTAGAAGGGGCATTGTGATAAACTGGCGATGCCCGCTTTGGTTGTAGGACAGGGGACTGGTTGCACACAGACCACAGGTGTGCCCTCTGCAGCCAGGCAAAGTGCCATTCAGTCAGGGTCTGTCAGTGCCAGCCTGTAAAACATTTTAAACTGGTCTGCAACAAGGTAAGAACTGAAATTGCAAGTATTTAGAAGTATTCACAGCGATTGGACAAAGTAATTTTCCACCTATTGAATCTAATTTAAAACACAGGCTTTAATTTTAATATCTTATTTTCCTTTTTTCCTAGTAATTCATTTTTATTGTGTTTTATGAAAACATAAGCCGGGCACGGTGGGGCACACCTGTAATCCCAGCACTTTGGGAGGCTGAGGCAGGAGGATCGTGAGTTCAAAGCCAGCCTCAGCAATGGCAAGGCACTTAGCAACTCAGTGAGACCCTGTCTCTAAATAAAATACAAAAAAGGACTGGGGATGTGGCCCAGTGGTCGAGTGCCCCTGAGTTCAATCCCTGGTACCAAAAGAAAGAAAGAAAAAAAAAAAAAAACATAAAAGATGGTCCTTCACTAGAGAGGTTAAGGAGCACTAGCTGACAGCTTAGGTAAGAGGGGCAAAGAAGCCCTTTTAGCTCCTTATAGATCCCCAAACTTATCAGAATAGGAAACAATAAAGTAATAAGGGGCAGCAATTGCTTGGATTTCTGCAGATCCCCCAGATACCACATCCATCAGTGAATGGTGGGGAGTTTCGAATCTGGGGATCCTGACTGCCTTTACTTCAGAAAAGAGCCAATAAGAGGTTGAGGCAGGAGGATCGGGAGTTCAAAGCCAGCCTCAGCAATGGCGAGGAGTTTAGCAACTCAGTGAGAGCCTGTCTCTAATAAAATACAAAAAAGGGCTGGGGATGTGACCCAGTGGTCGAGGGCCCCTGAGTTCAATCCCCAGTACCAAAAAAACAAAAAACGCTAATAAAAGGAACACTCCCCATTTGTGTTTTGACTTTTTCCTCTGGTGTTAGCCAGCTTTTTTTTTTTTTTTTTTTTGGTTGTTGCTGTGGCCAAATTACCTGACAAGAGGAACTTAGAGGAAAAATGGTTCATTTTGATTAATGTTTTCAGAGGTTCAGTCCATGGCAGAAACATCATGGCAGAAGGACTCTGCAGAGAAAAGCTTCTTAGCTCATGGCAGTGAGGAAGGAGAGAGAGAGAGAGAGAGAGACAGACAGACAGACAGACACACACCTGGGAAAAGATAAGCTCTTCTAGGACACGTCCCCAGGGACCTACTTCCTCTACCTAGGCCCTACCTCCCAGTAGTCAATTCACCTACCAATGGATTAATCCACTAAGTGGATGATGAGGTCACAGCCCTCATGATTCAATGAGGTCACAGCCCTCATGATTCAATGAGGTCACAGCCCTCATGATTCAATCATTCCTTAAAAGCCCCATCTCTGAAACTTACTGCATTAGGGACCATGCTTTGGACACATGAGTTTTGTGGGGGACATTCCAAACCATACCATAATACCAAACCACGATACCTCCCAGATGGTGGCTGGTTGGGGGAAAGTGAGGCAGCTCAACAAAGAAGTTCACCAAATGGTTCTGAGGTGGAATTGTTGGAATGGGTGTGTAGACTCCCTTGGGGATTTTGAGAAGCGGACACACATACTGGGGTCTGTTTTGAACCCCTTGAGATGTGCCACGGCATGAGCAACACAGCGTGGTGGGCCCCCTCTGTCCCAAATCCGGATCCTGAGAGGTAAGGGTACTTGTTCTTCCTCTATTTGATTCAGCTGTAGATTTGAGCATTCTGATTTCTATAGCAAGCTGAACATGACAATCCCCAGTACGTTATTTATATTGAAGTCATAAAATACGAAGCCATGATAAGGAAATGCAGAGGAAAACCAAAGGCTTAGCAGAAAATTGTAATCGTGTAGGCAGACAATTCACGGAAAGGAGGGGTGGGTGGATGACAGCCCTGCCCCTCACCTGGGAACTCTTTCAGCTCCACCAGAAGCAAGAACGTCGTCCCGGCAGCTGAGAATTTGCACAGCTGGTTCCAGAAGCTGCATTTTCAGGCAGACTATTCTGGGACCAGCAATGGTCGAGGCCCCATGTTTTGATGACCCAGAGCTTGGGATGGAGTCAGATGTGTCTGAATTTGAATCCTGGATCCAGGGCTGGGGGGGTAGCTCAGTGGTAGAGAACTTGCTTAGCATGCAGGAGACCCTGGGTTCTTGCAAATCATGATCTTGATCATAATCATCCGGGATCCACAGCTCATTAGCTGTGCCATCTTGGGCAAGTTGTCTTACCTTTCTGGCTCACAGTTTCCTCATCTTTAATAATGGGATAAGATATTGGTACTGGGGGCTTAACCTAGGGGTGCTTTACCACTGAGTTACATTCCCAGTCCTTTTTTTTTTTTTTTTTTAATTTTTAAATTTTGAGACAGGGCCTCACTAAGTTGTTCAGGGCCTTGCTAAATTGCTGAGTTGGTTTTGAACTTGTGCTCCTCCTGTCCCAGCCTCCCAAGTCACTGGGATTACAGGTGTGCAACACTGTGCCCAGCTTAGTGGGATAATATTAAGACTTCTTCCTAGGGTGTTCAGGATCTAAAGTGACGAATACTGAGGAACAAATACTGAAGGCCCACTAGGGCATTTTCGTAGCACATTTAGAACTCCCTGGGTTGGGCTCTAAAAAGTTGAACTGGGTTGAACATGAGAAACCATCTGTTCTAATTGTTTTATGTTTTCAGGTGTGGAAACTGAAGCCCAGCAAAGGGAGTGAAATTGTCTAAGATTAATTATTCAGTTAGTGCCAGGAGTGGGTCTAGACCCCAGTTTTCTTGATTTGCCAGCCAGCTTAGAAAAACATTCAAAATCACTTTGTCATTCAAGTTGGAAAGCTCTCCGAAGCCAAAAAAAAACGATTTCTTAGGTTTTAGCTTTATTTACATGTGCGTGGGGATGAAAATCAGCATCCCAACTCACTAGAACACTAGCACTTATGGATTCTGAATCATCCTAAGGAATCACGGTACCCCAGTGTGTTAGATAGCTTTCTGTTGCTGTGACAAAATACCTGACGGAGTCAACTTAACAAGGGGAAAGGTTTATTTTGGCTCATGGTTTCAGAGGTTTCAGTCCAAAACTGTTTGGCCTTGTTGCATAATTGCATGGTAGAGGTGGCCTGAAGTAAAAGAGAGACAAGAAGGGTTGGGGTCTCAATATCACCTTTGAGGACTTGGCCCCAAAGACCTATGTTCCTGCCACGAGGTTCCATTTCTTACAGGCTCCACTCCCCTCCCAGTGGCACCGCAGGCTGGGGAGGAAGTATTTTAACACATGAGGGACATTCAAGATCTAAACTATAGCACCCAGCCTGGCCAACAAGATGCAGGAATCAACAATGGTCTTCCAAGAAGGCAGTGACAATAGAATGGAGGTTTTTTCTTGAACCTTGGACTCAGCTCCAGACACCTGTGTCTGGGTTCTAGCAAGGACAGGGAAGTGGGGGAACTGATTACCAAATATTTATAATGTTGTAAGCATAAGTGATCCTACCATGTAACAATTCTTTCTTTCTTTTTTTTTTTTTTTGTTGGGGTGGGTACCAGGGATTGAACTCAGGGGCACTCAACCACTGAGCCACATCCCCAGCCCTCAATGAACCTTTATTTTATTTATTAATTTATGTATGTGTGGTTCCGAAAATCGAACCCAGTGCCTCACACATGCTAGGCAAGCCCTCTGCCACTGAGCTACAACCCCAGCCCCAATATTTTCTAATTTTATGCCACTATAGTCATGTTTTCTGTTTTGTGGGGGGCAGAAGGCTTTTCAAATTTGATAAAGGACATATGGAAAGAATATCTGCAGCAGGATCCAAGGAATTGTTGATCTTAGGAGGGAAGCATGTTAGTGTTCTGCAGAGAGCTCTAATGTTTGGCATTTCAATTTGGATTATATTGTAGCAGCTAACAAATGAGATCCAAGACTGGGGATAGAGCTCGGTGGTGGAACATCTGCCTAGCACACTTGAAGCTCTGGGTTCCATTCCCAACAATGCAAAAGAAAGGAAAAGAAGCCGGGGCGCGGTGGCGCACGCCTGTAATCCCAGCACTTTGGGAGGCTGAGGCAGGAGGATCGCGAGTTCAAAGCCAGCCTCAGCAATGGCGAGGCACTTAGCAACTCAGTGAGACCCTGTCTCTAAATAAAATACAAAAAAGGTCTGGGGATGTGACCCAGTGGTCGAGTGCCCCTGAGTTCAATCCCTGGTACCACAAAAAAAAAAAAAAAAAAAAAAGGAGAAGAGAGAAGAGAGAAAGAGAGAGAGAGAGAGAGAGAGAGAGAGAGAGAGAGAGAGAGAGATCCAAAGCAAGAAATGTTAAGAGACATAGTTATTGGAAAAGAGGTATCATTTACATCATCCTTTGTAAACACTATCATTGTGTGTGCAAAAAATTCTGGAAGATTGTATGCAAACACTATTAAACTAATAAATGAATTTAGCAAGGTCACTGGATAGGAGGTCAGTATTTAAAAATTATTTTAGCTGGGCAAGGTGATACACGGCCTGTAATCCCAGCTAGTCAGGAGACTGAGGCAGGAGGATTGTAAATTCGAAGTCAGCCTCAGCAATTTAGCGAGACCCTTTTCCAAAATGAAAAATTTTCTTTAAAAATGGGGGGCTGGGGTGTAGCTCAGGGGTAGATTGCCCCTGGGTTCAATCCTGAGTACCGCAAAAAAAAGCCAAAGAAATTGAGGCTTAGAGCCGGGGATGGTAGTGCACACTTGTAATCCCAGCAGCCCAGGAGGTTGAGGCATGAGGATCACAAGTTTAAAACCAGCTTCAGCAACTTAGCGAGACCCTAAGCAGTTTAGCAAGAACTTGTCTCAAAATAAAAAATTGAAAGGGCTGGGGATGTAGCTCAGTGGTTAAGAGCACCCATTGGCTCAATTGCTGGTACCAAAAAATAAAAAAAGAAATAATAAATAAAAAGCTGGGGATGTTGCTGAATGATAATGTACTCCTGAGTTCAATCTCTGGTACCAAAAAATAAAATAAAAAGCCAGGCGTGGTGGTGTACGCCTGTCTTCCCAGCATTTGGGAGGCTGAGGCAGGAGGATCGCGAGTTCAAAGCCAGCCTCAGCAATGGCGAGGCACTTAGCAACTCAGTGAGACCCTGTCTCTAATAAAAATACAAAAAAGGGCTGGGGATGTGGCCCAGTGGTCGAGTGCCACTGAGTTCAATCCCTGGTCCCAAAATAAGTAAATAAATAAAATAAAAAATAAAAAGAAAGAAGGAAAGGAAGGAAGGAAGGACGGATGGACAGGCTGAGGATGCAGCTCTGTGGTAGAGCACTTGCCTAGCATGTGTGAGGCCCTGGGTTCAATCCTCAGCACTGGAGGGAAAAAAAGGAAGAAGAAAGAAAAAAAAATTTCAAAAATAGCGAGGGCTCTGGACCAGACTGCTTGTGTTCAAATCCTCCTGAGTTGGCCTCTTACTGTCCGTGTCCTTGGACAAGTAACACTCGTGCCTCAGTTTCTTCATATGTGCACTGGAGAAGAAAATAGTACTTCACAGAATTTGTTGCAAGGAGCAAATGAGTTAATACAAGATAAAATCGTGCCTGGCAAATAGCACTCTACCAAGGTTGCCTGTTAATATTTCTTTTATGTGATCAATCTGTGGCCCAACCCTGGTAAGAAACAGAGGTTATACCTCATAGTGATGGCAAGAACCTGGTAGAGATTCATGTCTTGGGTTTGTACCCAAAATGATTTAAAAAGGAAGAAACCAAGACAGTCTTATAAAGAATTGGCTTTTTTTTTTTTTTTTTTTTTTTTTTAATTTTAGTGCTGGGGAATCAAACCTAGGGTCTTGCATATGTTACAAAAGTGCTCTACCACTGAGCTACACCCCCAGCCTCAAGGATCTACTTATCCGCTTGCTAGCTAACTAGTTTCCAGATCAAAATGGTGCAAGCCAACAAATGAACTTGAAATTCACCACTTGAGTCCAGTTTTGCACCAGCTTGTTAGCTAGCTCTGAACTTGAGGGAAGACCTTTCCTCATTACCTTGAAAGTTTTTTTTTTTTTTTTTTTTTAATATTTATTTATTTGCTTTAGTTGTACACAATGCGAAGACCTTTCCTCATTACCTTGAAAGTTTTTTTTTTTTTTTTAATATTTATTTATTTGCTTTAGTTGTACACAATGCAATGCATTTATGTTTACGTGGTGCTGAGGATTGAACCCGGGCCGCGCACGTGCAAGGTGAGTGCTCTGCCGCTGAGCCACAACCCCAGCCCCTCTTGCAAGGTTTTAAAATAAGGAAATTTGAATTTCTTTGCTTGCTAATTTGTTTAGCTAGCGAAAAGCCAGAAATTGAAGTTTGATCCTAGGTTCTTTGTTTGCAGTCGTCCCAGCCAAGGTCTTCCTAGGTGTGGGTTCCTAAAGTTTGGACTTGAGATTCAGGATGGTTCTAGGCCTTTGCTGGCTCATCATCTGGAAAGATCTCTCTTTCATTCTTCTCATGACTATTTCCTCTTTGAGCCTTTCCTTTAATTATGGAAAGAGACCTTTTGTCATGCCCTGAAAGGGCTTTTGGGCTTCAGAGACCAGACAGGGGAGGTAGATGGTGCTGGATCCTGGGAGTCACCTTGTGTAGGACACAGAACCCTGGTATGCCCTGGGGTAAAGGGATAAAATAAGAACTAATAACAATACTGCTCTTTAGAATAGAAATGTGCCAGCTGGTTCAAAATGTCACCGGGCCTTTTTTTTTTTTTTTTTTGATAGGAAATGAAATGGCCAGGCTTGTAGTTGTTTCTGCATGAATCCTTCAGAACAGAAGGTTTGTCCCTGCAGAACCCTGGGGGCAAATTAAAACAGCACAAAGCTCTGGTGGAAAACCATAGACCAGAGGTTCAGAACAACCTCTCTTTCAGGAGCTGTCCACCCCACTTCAAAGCAGGGTATGTTCATTAGTTTGTGTCTTTTGGGGCCCTTGGGCCATCTCAAAGTCAATGCCTTTCATGGCTGTGGAGAGGGGACTTGGGGAGATGAATGTGAGTACCCAGGACTAGCTGGGTTCCGTTTCTCCTGGGCTCAGCAGGGAAGAAAGATTATTACACTCCGCAGTCAGAGGAAGAATATTTCTTTATTTAGAGGCCAAGTGGGCAATGATAGATGAGGCCCAGCTACACAGTAAAAAGCAAAATAGGAAGTGGTAAAAACGAGGGTTGGGTTCAAACCCCCAGCTGTGCCACTGACCCTGGGGGTGGCCTTGGACTTCTCTTATGAACTTGAATCCCCTTGCCTGTGGAGAGAGGTCCAGAGTACCTACTTCATACATGGCAGAATGCGTGGAGAGGTCATCGCATAGTCTGGCCTGGAGTAGACCCTCCATAAATGCATAAATGATAGCTGTTTATGAAGGGTTATGGAAAATAATATTCTACAAGACAGCTCTCCCCCACAAAAAAATAAAAAAACAGAGTGACTGTGGCTTAGAAGGAGGGAGGAGGGATTAACCAAACATGAAACTGATATCGCCAGTTACGGGTGATTGTTAGAATTTAGGCAAAGTTTCTTACACTGGGAATGCCATTTTAATAAAAGGGAAGTTTATTAGGGGCCACACGTGGAAGGGGGAGAAGAAGGGAAAACAGGGACAAAAGGAATCAGGGGCAGGTCGAACAGAGAGAGATTTCAGTCGGGTGATTGTTAGAATTTAGGCAAAGTTTCTTACACTGGGAATGCCATTTTAATAAAAGGGAAGTTTATTAGGGGCCACACGTGGAAGGGGGAGAAGAAGGGAAAACAGGGACAAAAGGAATCAGGGGCAGGTCGAACAGAGAGAGATTTCAGTCCAAGGGAGGCTTAAATAGCAAAACTGGTAGTCAGATACCCCCTGGAGTGAGTCCTTGCCCTATAGGCTGCCAGAGGTCAGGAGGTGATGGTCAGGGCACCTGCTGGCCAAGTTCACTGGCCAGGCTGAGGACCCTGGGAAGTGTAGTCTTTTCAGGAAGTACCTGGGAGGTGTGGCCTTCAGCCTGGGAGGTGCAGCCTCCTGCCCAGAATCCAACAGTGATGGGTTCTGTTCCCCAAAATGTTGAAGTCTGAACATTAGAGAAGCACGCCGAGGCAAGCAGATAAAGCAGGGTTGATTTAAAAGGGGTCACATAGACTTCTCCCGGAAGGGAGAAGGGGGCCATTGCTGGTATCCTGGTATCCTAAGAAGCGAGGCCGGTCTGCCTTTTTATATGTCCCAGGCTTCCTTTGTTCTCCTGCTCTCTTCCCGTCTCTCTCCTTCCTGCATACAAGACCAGGCCCAGGAATGCTGGGTGGGCTGGCCAAAAGGTGAGAAGCAGATGGGCTGAAGGGGAAGGGCAGGATGGAGCAGCCCAGGACACATGAATTAACAACTGTATAGCTCCCTGTAGGGAGGGGCAGTTCCTGGGACAGGTTCCCTTGGCAACAGGTTGGGGCAGGGGCAGGTTCTTTTTTTTTTTATTCGAAGTTGTATATATGACAGTAGCATGCATCACAATTCATAATACACATATAGAGCATCTTTTTACATAACACTGTTTGTATACAAAGTATATTCATACTATTCATGTCTTCAATCCTGCATTTAGGATAATGATATCCATCTCATTCTACCATCTTCTTTTTTTTTTTCCCTTCATACCCCCTTGCTCCCTCCCTCACCTCCTCCCCATTGACTTTCTAGTGTTTCTCTAATCCTCCTATGCTCCCCAACCCAACCCCACTGTGAATCAGCCTCCTTATATCAGAGAAAACATTCAGCATTTGGATTTTTGAGATTGGCTAACTTCACTTAGCATTATATTCTCCAACTTTATCCATTTACCTGCAATGCCATTATTTTATTCTCTTTTATTGATGAGTAATATTCCATTGTGCATATATACCACATTTTCTTTATCCATTCATCTACTGAAGGGCATCTAGGTTGGATCCACAACCTAGCTATTGTGAATTGTGCTGCTATAAACATTGATGTGGCTGTGTCCCTGTAGTACGCTGCTTTTTTTTTTTTTTGGTACCGGGGATTGAACTCAGGGGCACTCGACCACTGGGCCACATCCCCAGCCCTTTTTTTTGTATTTTTATTAGAGACAGGGTCTCACTGAGTTACTAAGTGCCTCGCCATTGCTGAGGCTGGCTTTGAACTCGCGATCCTCCTGCCTCAGCCTCCCAAAGTGCTGGGATTACAGGTGTGCGCCACCGCACCCGGCTTGTAGTACGCTGCTTTTAAGTCTTTTGGGTATAGACCCAGGAGTGGGATAACTGGGTCATAAGGTGGTTCCATTCCCAGTTTTCCAAGGAATCTCCATACTGCTTTCCATAATGGCTGCACCATTTTGCAGTCAGGTAGAGGAAGGGCTCTGAAGGAATTAACATTCCAATCCCTCAGGGGACAGTCTCCAACTTCCCAGGACTCACTCAAAATTGGCTTTCTTGATCCGACCTGACTCGATTTACCTATCTATACTGACTGCGTGTCAGATTCTAGCTTCAAAACCTCTCCCAGTACATCCTTTCCCAGTCACAATGGGCCCTGAGGGAAAAAGGAAACCTTCATCTCTTCCTGGGTTCATCCCCAGCATCTCCACCAAAAGCAAACATCCACCCCTTCCCAACCCCATGGGTCCTGAATGAGGAGGCACATACTGAAAGGCCAGGCCCTGGGCTTTCACCCTTTCCCACTGCAGATGAGGCCTGCAAAGAGAAAAGCAAATAGTGAAGCTCTAGGTAACAATGGATCCCAGAGGAAGGAAGGAAGGAAGGAAGGTAAGCAGTGAACACTGAGTTCTGAGCTCTTCCCAGTGGCAAGGAGGTTCAGACTTCGTACAACTGCCTGCCTGAGTTGAAATTCTAACCTGCACCATTAGGTTCCCTGACTGTCTGAACAGCACGTCTGTAGTCTCCAATGATTAATTCACCCTCGTTGCAAACTATGAAATTCCTTCTCGGGGGGCTATTTCCATACCCAGAAAATGAGCCCTCCGGGCCTCATTGATTGACTTCGCTGCAGAATCAAGGAAAACTCAGGGCCCTGAACTGGCCCTCAGGCCTGCTAGGCCCATGCTCCACCACACTCCCAGCCCTGATGGCTTTATTTTTCATTATTTGTGTCATGTGGTGCCTCTCATGGTTTCTGAAATTACAGCCAGGCCTCTTTGCCATTCCCTTCCCCATTTGGAATCTTCCAAATGAGTTTTGCGGTTGGGAGGTCTGTCTGCCTCCGGAGGTCTGGTGTTCTTGCTAATCAGGCCACAGCCCTGCTCCCCTTGGAGACATCTCGCTGGGATAATTGGTAAGAAATTGAGTTAGGGGCTGCTACAGTTTTCTCAAGGTTGTCCAATCGTGCGTCTCTCATTTAGGGATTGGGACAGCCTGTCTTTTGTCTCCATGCTTTACAAGGCTGCAAGCGTGGGTGTGAGGTGACTACAGGCCTCTGCGGCTGATCATACCGTTTGGAGAGTTGCCAGCCAGCGAGGGAAGTGTCACACACCCACGCTTGTCTGCTTTTGTCTGCCCACAGCTGGGCTTAAGAGCAGGAATCGCTGGGCTACAGGACACCCTGCGATTGCTGGTGGCCTGGCCAACCTTGTGCTAGCAAATTCTAGCTTCTGACCCTAGCCTTAGTAGGTTCTTTGGGCCTTGATAGCTGGGATCTCCCCCAGTGCCCTGCCAATAATGACCCTGTTTGCGGAGTCTCCTAGTAACGGTCATATTTATTATAATAATAACGGTGACCATTTTGTGGACTCTCTCGCTATGGTTCTGTATAGGCCTGGGTTCATGTTATGGCTTGGGTCTAGAATGTTCCCCCACAAAAGCCCCTGTGTTGGAAGCATGGTCCCCAACGCAGCAAGGTTCAGAGGTGGGGCTTTTAGGCAATGATGGCATCGTGAGCGTTCTACCCTCACCAGTGGATTGATCCATTAGTTAAGTTAATCCATTGATAGCTGAACCGACCCCTGGGAAGTGGGACCTTGTGGAAGGAAGTGGGTCACTGGGTTGCCATGAGCGAAGCAGCTTTCTTCCTCCACGCCCTTCTGCCATGATGTTCTGCGTCACCTCAGGCCCAAAGCAAGGGAGCCGGCCACCATGAACAAAATCCTCGGAAACTGACGAGGCTCCCCAGCCCCCAAGCTGAGCAGCAGCAGCAGCAGCAGCGGAGCATTGGAGCACGGAGTGGCTGGTGGGTCAGAGGCTGGCGGCAAGCATGGCTAGGGTGGTGTGGAGCCCCCCATGTAGCCAAGGTGGGCCTGTCACCCTTCCGCGGCCAGGCCTGGCCACAGCGTGGACACCCACTCCACCCAGCGCTGCAACCCTATCCAGATCCCAACCACCCGCTTCCTGACCTGCAAGGAGAAATGCAAGTGGGGTGGACCTACTGGGGCTCAAGAATTGACCAATAGCGTTAGCACGGTTTTGCCCTAATTAGCATTAGCATAAGTTTGGACCAATAGCGGCGAACCAAGTGCTATATAAACCCGCTGGAGACTGCAATCCCACCGCGCAGAAGATTTGCTGTTAGAGTTTTCTCTTGCAAGACCCTGGTTTGTGATAAAACTGCTGCTGATGATTTGTTTTTTAAATGTAGGAGACGAGAATCCAGTTTAATGGTGATCTGCAGTGGTCTATACAACACTGCAGAGTGTGGCCCACCATTGAGTCCTGGAACACTATTTGGTGGCAGAAGCAGCAAATTGGGTTTCTTCTCAAAGCTTCAGTTTCAACACCATGAGCCAAAATATGTAGGAGTTTTGTGTTTGGGATTGGGGTCTACAAACTTTGTAACTGTGACATGCTTGGTGACTAGGAAGTTTCTGTGCAAAGACACAGAATGCCTGGCTGCTAGGAGATACCTGGCTACTGCGAAACTCCTGTGCAAAAGCACGGGATGCCTGGCTGGCATGGCAATGTCCTTCACAGGTTTACCCTATTTCCCAGGCCTAGGATGCCCAGCTGTCTTCCTCTGAGGTAATAAGATAACTATGCAGGCACTATCTGGTCTCCCTGTGCAGGTATTCTTTACAAAAATAAATCTTTTTTTTTCTTTTTCCTTTTCTGTTGTTCTTGATGGATATGTTGGTTAGTGACAAAAAGCTAACAGTTCAATTCCTGGCCATTTATTAGCTAGAATTACATGACTTTGACCTAAACCAATGGTTCTCAAACTTTGCTATATGGTTATCACTTCGTATTTACAGGAGGTTGGCTCCAGGGTTTCTTGTGGATATCAAAATTCACAGATGCTCTAATGCCTAGTGTCTGTGCAGAATTTAGGCAAATCCTCTTATAGACTTTAAATCACCTCTAGATGATTTACAATACTCAATACAATGAAAATGCCATATAAATAGTATTATACTGTATTGCTTAGGAACAATGTCAAGGAAAAATCCAGTATATGTTCAGTATAGAGGCATTATTTTTTCCCTAATGTTTTCTATCCATTGGTGGTTGGATGTGCAGACATAGAACTTGTGGATGGAGGGTTGACTGTAAAATAGACCCACAGGAGAGTTTTTTAAAAGCCCAGTGCCCAGGCCCTACCCCCTGCCATTGACACTAGAATATCTGGGGGAAGGATCGTGACAACTCAGTGAGACCCTGTCTCTAATAAAATACAAAAAAAAAAGGGCTGGGGATGTAGCCCAGTGGTCGAGTGCCCCTGAGTTCAATCCCGGTACAAAAAAAAAAAAAAAAAAAAAAAGGAAAGAAATGTTCAGGGTGAAGGTTTGAGAAGGTGTGTCTGTACTATGCTGCCCATGGGCAATCTTCAAATCAGTTGTATTTGAGAAACAGTGTGTGATAAAGCTTAAAGGATTATTATCAGAGTTAAATGAGGGCTTGTTTGGGTTATTGTAAAATATATAAATTTTAAATATATATAGAAAGTTTAATATATATTTTGATATATATTAATCTATCAATACATAATATATTAATTAGCAATTAATTAACTTTAAGTAATTAATATACTAACATATTTAAATATAAAATTTAAATAAATACATAGAGTTTACCATTTGTGTGAAATGATGCTAACTGCTTTGTGTACACTCTGATTGAACAAGACAAATCTTGTCTCCATTTTCCAGAGAAAGAAACTGAATTTCAGAGAAGGAAAGTGACATGTTCTGGGTCACATGGTTGGGGCATGACAAAGCCAGACTGACTCCAGAGATCCTGTTCTCCCCACTCCCGGCTGACACGCAAGTTGAGTTCATGCTTTTCTTTCCCTTCAGAAGAATTTTCACCTTTGAGTCAGCTGTGAAAATTCCAGGTTCATCTACCACTCAGTTCATTCACCAAATTTTTACTGAGCACCCGCCATTGACCTGACACAATGCTGAGTAGTGGAGATACAGAAACAAGCAAGACTAACCCAGCATGCCTGGCAGGGTGGGGCACACCTGTGATTGCGGTGGCTTGGGAGGCTGAGGCAGGAGGATTGCAAGGTGGAGGCTAGCCTCAGCAACTTAGCAAGACCCTGTCTCAAAAAAAGAAAACGCACTATCTCAACACAATGTATATCCACAAGACACTAACATATATATACACACACACACACACACACACACACACACACACATATATATGTATATATATATATCCATCCCCACAAGACGCTAATTATAATATTATATGTAAATAGCAGAAAGATCAGTAGAGTGGACAGGAGGGAATGTGGGAGGGAGGAGGGAAAGGAAAGGGGAAGTAGTGGAGATTGAATTAGAACATGTTATATTCATGCTTTTATGATTATGTCAAAATAAATCTTAATGTTATGTATCACTAGAAAGAACCAATAAAAAAAGACAAACCCAATTCACTGGTGCTTATGGTTCAGTGAAGAAGATTAAAAAAATACAAGTACCCCACCTAAGTATGCATAGGAAAAACCATCCACCCACCCCACCATCCACCCATCCAGCCAGCCATCCATCATGCATCTATCCACCCACCCATCCATCCATTTATGGGAGCGGGGAGCCAGGCTTCTCATTATTCAATACCGAGCTCCAATGTTACTTCTTCAGTCACTCACCAGCTGCAATCAGCTAACCCTTTATCTATGTTCCCACCCTGCCTTATTTATATTTTATGATAGCCAAGGCTGACTATAGACATTTTATCTAATGTCTGTTGGGTAGTATTTTATCTAAAGCAAACTAGGCTATGCTGCACTAGTAAACCCTGAAACCTTAGTGGTTGAACACAACAAAGATTTTTGCCATTTTGAAAACAACTATGGTAGGTAAAACTCATGTATCACAAAATTCACCAATTCAAATCATACAATTCAATGGCTTTTAGTGAATTCAGTTATGCAACCATTACCACTATCTAATGTTAAGACATTTTTTTTTTTTTTATCCCCCACAAAAGAAATTCTGTACCCAGCAACTGGTAATGTACTTCCTGTCTCTGTCTTTGTCTTTTCTGGGCATTTCATATATAAATGGAACCAATATCATGAGGCCATTTGTGTCTGGTTTTCAAGGTTTATCCAGTTTGCAGTGTGGATCAATAGTTCTTCCCTTTTTATTGCTACATAATATTCCACTGTATGGATATACCACATTTAATTTATCCATCTCTCAGCTGATGGACATTTGGGTTGTTTTCCTTTTGAGCTACTATGAAAATGTTATTCTTTGAGTGGCAAAAGTCCCTGGGAACCCAGATCCAACACCCCATGCAGCCCTCCCCACCCCATTATGACATTCAGGGACCCAGGCTGCTTCAATTTTGTAGCTCCATCCCAACACAAGATCTCCACATTCACTATGGTGGGGAACAGAGAAACTCCCACCTGCTCTTGGATGCTTAGGCTTGGAGATCAAATGTTTCACCTCTACTTACAGCCTGCTGGCCAGCACTGGTCACATGGCCCTGCACACTTGCAAGAGAGCTGGGGAGTGTGGTTTCTATGTGATCAGAAAGAGGAAAAGAAGAACCAGATATGGGTGAGCACAGGGAATTATCCTAGGCAGCCTAATAATTTGGCATCTCTTTACATCATCATTCTTCAAATATTTGTTAAAAGGGTAACTGGAGAGGAGACTGAATGTTGTTGGGTGTTAGGAATGAAAACAAATAAGACTCTTGGCAATATTTGGTCTCTCTGTTGTCCAAGCAAACGAGCTCTGGATTCAAACGAACATTTCCATTCAGCAAAACAAAAGGCCTGAAGCTAATCTGAACCTTCCTATCTAAAATATGAGATAAGGAACCACAGATTTTTTTTTTTTTTTTTTTTTTTTTTTTTTGGTGCCAGGGATTGAACTCAGGGGCACTCGACCCCTGACCACATCCCCAGCCCTTTTTTGTATTTTATCTAGAGACAGGGTCTCACTGAGTTTGTAAGTGTCTCGCCATTGCTGAGGCTGGCTTTGAACTTGCGATCCTCCTGCCTCAGCCTCCCGAATTGCTGGGATTACAGGCATGCACCACTGCGCCCAGCAGGACCCACAGATATTGAACTATGCTTCCTGGGTATCTTATCATTGACCTAAGTGGCTCCTCAAAGAACTCTTCCAAGTTATTTACAGTGTTCTCCTCAGCAGGAACACTAAAGGTGGTGATGTAGAAACAGCTTACTTCCTAGCTAGCATTTATTCTCCTATTCTTCTTTGTTAAGGTAGGATAGTAACAGGAGCTAGTTGCTTCCCCAGAAAACATTCTCCTTCTTTTTTATTAATAACAGGATTTTTAGTTAGGAGTAAGAAAGTGCACACAAGAAAAACTATTTCTCAGTCTCCTGTAAAGATTGACCGTGCTTGAGTGGGGCTTCCAGAAAAGCTCTCTAAAGGGCTTTGATTGTGCAGAGTCACTCCTCATAATCATGCCCTTTCCTAATACTTGGAATGTGGATATGATGGCTGGAAGGGCAGCATCAGTCTTGTCAACATGAGGCAACTTTGAGGATGGGTGCCATAATATAAGAAAGACTACTTGATGACACTCCTGGACCTGCCCTTAACTACTGACTTCCAGACTTCCTTTACGTAAGAGAAAGAGAAAATGTGTTTAAGCCATTGAACCTCTGATACAATTGTTGTAATGGTCAGTCATCGCCTCCAGCAATGAGGCAGAGGGAAAGAGATTAAAGAAAGAAAAGCAAAGATGAAGAGTGGCAAGAAGGGACAAGGACGACACAAGGGCCTGCATCCCAGGAACCTAAAGGAGGGATGAGGTTGTGAAGGGAAAGGAAAGCAACTGGGGAGGTAGTTAGAGATGGAAGCAGGTGTGTAGTTAGACGTGCTGACACAGAATCAGCTCCAAGTTCAAATCTGGCATGACTCTGTCCCTTGGGCACAAAGTAGGTGCTCAATAAAATAATAATGTTACTCACACACGTTTGATGTGTCACTCACCATTTGAAGTGCTTTATGAAGACTGACTTACAGAATCATCACAATCCTGTAAGATACATTTATTATCCCCATTTTTCTAAACGAACAAATGGTGAGACACAGGCTTTTGGCAACCTGACCAAAGTCACAGCTAATAAATGCCAAGAATCAGGATTTCAATCATCTGTGCTCAAAACCTCACTGTTTGCACTACGTTGTGTGGTCTTGCCACAAGCCCTAAAGCAACAGGGCCAACAGGCCATGAACTATAAAATAAAACCTTTCCTCTTTATAAACTGATCATCTCAGGTGTTACTCTCACAGTAATGGAAAGCTGACCAACATACTCGACCAACCAGTTGGGTTCTCAAAGACTGCTCATAACTCTGCTTGCTCTAAGTTCACAGGGACTCCGTAAAAGTGACTGCTCTGTGAACAGAGAGGACAGCTATGCCCTCCTGCTCTATCTAGCTAAGTGCTTGTCTGACTTTGCAAGCAATAATGCAAGGATGTAGGCTGAAATTCCATAAGTTACTGAGCTTCTGTATGATGCCAATAATTACTATTAATGTGATTAGTTGAGCACATACTAAGTGTTGAATACCATGTTAAAAAACAACAACAACAACAACAACAAACTTTCCCTTATTCTGTTCTTTCAATTGCACAATGAGTCCTAGGAGATAAAGAATAACCTTTTTATTTAATGGATGAATGATTTGAGGCCCAGAGTGGATGCAACGTGCAGAAAGCATTGTGGGTAGTAAGTGGCGGAAGCAGGAAACAGACTCCAGTGTAGCTGAAGGTAAAGCTGGAGCTCTTTCCAGTGAGGGACATTTGGCTGAGGGTGGCAAGAGGGAAAAGCTGGGCAGAACAGATGGGAGGGGCATAGAGAGGCCTGGATAGTCAGTGTAGGCTTAATGTCTCACAGCTGCTTGACACATGGAAATGAGGCCTTTTGTGCGGTACTTGATTACCCTTTATTAGTCTATCAATCAACATAATGGAAGTTTCATTTGGAAGTCTCCAGGCATACGTATTTTTTTTTTTTTTCTTGATACTTGGGATTAAACCCAGGGGGCACTTCACCACCGAATTACATCCCCAATCCTTTTGATTTTTAAAATTTTTAAATTTTGAGACCTGAGGGTTTTGCTGAGTTGCTGAGGGTTTTGCTAAATTGCTGCGTCCGGCCTTGAACGTGTGATTCTCTTGCCTCAGCCTCTGGAGTTACTGAGATTATAGGTGTGTGGGATGGTACCCGGAAAACCTTCTGATATTTAACAGCAAGTTGGTGTAGTAAAAGAATGGAAGGATTGGGAACCTGGCTACTTGTATGCTTTGTTCAATACTGTCAATCATTTGCCATGTGTCCTTGGAAAAGTCATTTGATTTCTGAGTCCTGCTTTTTGTTTTTGGTACCAGGGTTTAAACTCAGGGGTGCTTAACCACTGAGCAACATCCCCAGTCCTTTTTATTTATTTATTTATTTTTGAGAAAGAGTCTCACTGAGTTGCTTAGGGCCTCACTAAGTTGCTGAGGCTGGATTTGAACTCGAGATCCTCTTGCCTCAGCCTCCTGAGCCACTGGAATTATAGGTGCACACCACCCCACCTGGCCCTACCTTTTTTAAAAAAAATATAAGAGTAAGATTATATAGGGCAGAGAGTTGGGAGGAGCAAATGAAACACTGCATTTAATTTGTAAGTTTTGTGTATTTGTATTTTTTTTTTCATTTTTTTTATTCTAATTTGTTATACATGTTTACAGAGTACATTTCATTTCATATTACATATAAAGAGCACAATTTCTCAAGTTGCTGGTTTTATGTAAAGTATTTTTACAACAATTGTGTCTTCATACATGTATTTAGAGTAGTAATGGATAACTGAGTCTGCCATTATTCCTATCCCCTTGCCCCTTCCCCTTCCCCCATTTGTTCTTTTTAAAGTTTTTTCATTCTTCTCATCCCCACTCCCTTGCCTTTATAAGTTAGTATCTTCATATCTAAGAGATCATTCGACCTTTGTTCTTTTGGGATTGGCTGACTTCACTTAGCATTATTTTCTCCAACTCCATCCATTTGCCTGCAAATGCCATGATTATATTCTCTTTTAGTGCTGAGTAGTGTTCCATGGTGTATATATACCAAAGTTTCCCTATCCATTCATCTGCTGATGGGCATCTGGGTTGGTTCCACAATCTAGCTATTGTGAATTGTGCTGCTATAAACATTGATGTGGCTGTGTCCCTGTAGTAAGCTGTTTTTAAGTCCTTTGGGAATAGACCAAGGAGTGGGATAGCTGGGTCAAATGTTGGTTCCATTCCCAGTTTTCCTAGGAATCTCCATACTGCTTTCCAGATTGGCTTCACCAATTTGCAGTCCCACCAGCAATGTAGGAGTGTGCCTTTTTCCCCACATCCTCGCCAGCATTTATTGTTGTTTGTTTTTTTTTGATAGCTGCCATTCTGACTGGAGTAAGATGGAAAGATCTACCTTGTTCATGGATAGGTAGAACTAATATTGTCAAAATGACCATTCTACCAAAAGCATTATACAGATTCAATGCAATGCAAAATCCCAATATCATTCCTCATAGAAATAGAAAAAGCAATCATGAAATTCATCTGGAAAAATAAGAGACCCAGAATAGCCAAAGTGATTCTTAGCAGGAAGAATGAAGCTGGTGGCATTACTATTCCAGACCTTAAATTGTATTACAAAGCAGTAGTAACAGAAACAGCATGGTATTGGCACCAAAATAGACCAGTAGACCAATGGTACAGAATAGAAGACACAGAGATGAACCCACACACCTACAGTTATCTTATATTAGACAAAGGTGCCAAAAACGTTCACTGGAGAAAAGACAGCCTCTTCAACAAATGGTGTTGGGGAAAACTGGAAATCCTCATGTACTAAAATGAAATTAAATATCTTTCTCTCACCATGCACAAAACTTAACTCAAAGTGGATCAAGGATCTAGGAATTAAACCAGAGACCTTACACCTAATAGAAGAAAAAGTAGGCCCAAATCTCTATCACGTTGGTTTAGGCCCCAACTTCCTCCACGAGACCCCTATAGCGCAAGAACTAAAACCGAGAACCAACAAATGGGAGGGATTCAAACTAAAAAGCTTCTTCTCAGCAAAAGAAACAATCAGTGAGGTGAATAGAGAGCCTACAGAATGGGAGCAAATCTTTACCACAAGCACATCAGATAGAACACTAACCTCAAGGATTTATAAAGCTCTCAAAAGCCTTAATACCAAAAAACCACATAACCCAATCAATAAATGGGCCAAGGGACTAAACAGACACTTCTCAGAAGATGATATGCAAACAATCATCTTACTCCAGTCAGTGTATTTGTATTTAATTAAACATAGCACTTATAGTCACAAAACTAGACAACATTGGGAAAATTAGAAGACACTGAGAAACAAGAATTTTTTCTAAAAAGTAAATATTAGTGTCAGGTAGGTACCAGTAGCCAGCTAACCCTATGCCTACCTGCCCTCTGATTTTCCCAGCCTCCTTTGCAGCTGGGGTGGCCATGTGACCCAGTCCTGGCCAATGAGATGAAAGCCCTAAGACTTTTGCTTTCCCAGCTCAAATAGACAGATGGGGTTCGTGCCTTCCTTTCTCCCTTGAACGTGGGAGGTGCAACCATCTTCAGACCACAGAGATAGGCCGAGGGAACTGCGTAGATGCTGGCCCTGACAGTGCCCTGCTGCTAAGTGGATGTCAGTAGCCAAGCCAGCAGCCGCCTACCTCCAGACATTTTATGGGAAAAAGAAACTCTTGTTATTTTAAGCCACTGCTGGTTGGGTTCTATGTAACTTCCACTGGAGCTGTTACATTAATATACTCCCATTATCCAGCTGTCATGGGTGCCAACACCTCTGCGTGGATCTTTTCAGGTCTTTACTAATGCACCCAGGGCAGGACAATATTTTGAATTATTGAGAGGCTTCTTCCTCCTAACACAGGTTATCTCGTATCTTGTGTTTTATGCTCCTCATTCAGGCCTTTTACAGGTATTATCCACAAAAGGATGATAAATATTCTACACAAACATCAAACCAAATTCTTAGTCACTTTTAAGGGGATTGGAAAATTTACAGCAGGGATGAAATTTGGAAGCAAGAGTACTTTTTATTCACAAGAGCCGGAAGATTTGAGCTAAGTTTGCAATAGATTGACTTTGCCTATGAAAGAGCAAACCTGGAAGATTCAGAGCACGGGGTTTGTAAGAGAAATCTCAGAGTAATGGGGAGATATAAATAAAATCCTCCAGATTCCAGGATGACATATGTGACAATAAAAGAGATACGTCTGGGGGCTGGGGTGTAGCTCAGTGTAGAGCGCTTGCCTGGCACGTGTGAGGCACAGAGTTCGATCCTCAGCACTGCATATAAATAAATAAATAAAATAAAGGTATTGTGTCCTTGTACAACTAACAAATTTTTTTTAAAAGAAACAGAGAAATACATCTAGAAAAAAAATAGGGAGAATTAGAGGGATGAGAAGAGAGGAGACATACTGTTTAGGTTCTGAGAAGGGACTCAAAGCTCTGTCCCATACCTCGCACTGGGAATGGACACTAGGAATCTCGGTAGGTTTAGCAAGAATACAAAAGCAAGCCGGGCGCGGTGGCGCACGCCTGTAATCCCAGCACTTGGGAGGCTGAGGCAGGAGGATCGTGAGTTCAAAGCCAGCCTCAGCCATGGCGAGGCACTTAGCAACTCAGTGAGACCCTGTCTCTAATAAAATACAAAAAAGGTCTGGGGATGTGGCCAGTGGTCAAGTGCACCTGAGTTCAATCCCTAGTACAAAAGAAGAAAGAAAGAAAAAGAAAAGATTACAAAAGCAGAAGGCCCTGGAGCCTCTTCTCTCTTGTACAAGTTCGTTTAAGTCGCTGCATGTCAAACCCGGTGTCTGCAGGGACAAAGTAACCATTGCTTGGGTAAAGCTGAGGGCATCTTTTTCAGTTGGGAAAACATCTGAGAATTTCCCATGAGCCTTCGCGACCCGTGCTCAGTGGGCTGAAAATAAATTGCAACAAAGTAAACCTGGACCACAGGGACATCTCAACTGGCAGCCAGGGCAAGACCACAGGCTTTAGCAGAGGTTGCAAAGTGTGAGGATGGGGACCAGGGAAGATGAATTGCAGAGGCCAGAGAAGAGCAGAGAGTAAGTGGGGGACCAGGTGTTCCTCTGGATTCCACGATGACTCAGACATCTACCCAAGGACTCAAACCACCCTTAGAGAGCGGGAAAGGCGCAGGGAATGGGAGAGTCTTGAATGGATCACTTTATATCAGGAAGTGTCTGAGTTACTTTGAATGGTAAGAGTATGTTTTCTATTCAGGAATGAAACATATGAGACTGAGACAAGTTCACTTTGAAGAAATGAGGTTTCATTTTATTTTGTAATGCTGGGGGTTGCAACCATGAGCTGTCGTGACAAAAAGCTAAGCGCTCTATCACTGAGTCATAATACCCCTAGCCCCTTAAAAGTTGCTCTTTGTTTGTTTGTTTGTTTGTTTTGGTATCAGGGATAGAACTCAGGGACACTCGACCACTGAGCCACATCCCCAGCCATACTTTGTATTTTATTTAGAGACAGGGTCTCACTGAATTGCTTAGCACCTCACTTTTGCTGAGGCTGGCTTAGAACTCGTGATCCTCCTGCCTCAGCCTCCTGAGCTGCTGAAATTACAGGTGTGCGCCACAGCACCCAGCAAAAGTTGTTTTTTTTTAAAAATATATTTATTTATTTGCTTTAGTTGTACACAATGCAATGCATTTATGTTTACATGGTGCTGAGGATCGAACCCGGGCCGCGCACGTTCGAGGCGAGTGCTCTACCACTGAGCCACAACCCCAGCCCCCAGCAAAAGTTTTTAATAAAACTATTTTGTGGACATCCAACTATGTATTCTGCAAATTTCCCCTCATTACCATGTATGCCTGCTTTTACAATATACGTACAATTTTTTTTGCATGCAAGGATATCATACACACAGTTTTGCAAAATTATGTTCCCCCAAAATCTTATGGGCAGCTTTTGGTATCTGTAAAGTTTCCTTTATAATATAATGACTTTTAAACATTTTTTGAAAACTTTGAAAATCTGATATGAATTATATGCCCAGAAAAAAGGCACATATGTATTCAAACTAAGATTTCGATATGTAATTTAAGGATATTATTTAAGAACACAAGGTTAAGAATTCCTGGAAAGCAATAACAATTTTCAATAACTGAAGAGTATGTAATATATTACCACCAGAGAATTTATTTCATTAACCTCCTCTTGAACTTAGACTGTTTCCAGTTTGTTTCTACTATATATGATCTCTAGGAAAAGATTCCTAGAATTTGAATTGCTAGTAACATGAGAAGTGTTTCTACTGCAGTTAACAGATAACAGTCCTTTGTTTTGTCACTAACAATAGAATCAGGAAGAAGCCAAGGGCAGATGTAATCACATCAAAGACCCATACTCTTGCTGTCTTTCTGATCTGCTCTACTTAGCTTTTTGTCTCATCAACTCATGGTTACAAAATGGCTTCTGCAGCACCAGCTATCACATCCATTCTTGTTTTAGACGGGATAGAGAAGGAATAGAGGGTACCTTTTATCGGCTAAGTAGACTTTTACTTAAATCACAATAGCTGGAACTAGATCACATGCCTGTAGTTATCAAAAGGTATTGCAAAAGTAAATATTCCGTTTTCCCCCCCCCCCCCCCAGGCTATTTTAGTAGAGGCAGTTAAGGGAGATGAGTTTTGGTGGTGGGTTTTAGGTTAATCAGCTTCCTGCACAGGGCCCAAGTTTCTAGGCACTTTGAAGGAGTTGATCCGTGGAAGCAAAATACTTGAAAAGGCTTTATTAACCCAAAAAAAAAAAAAAAAAAATTATGTGCAAATTGTGAGGCATATAATTTATTAGAAGCAATGCTGTGTTTTCTCAGCAGATTGAATGTGTAGTATTATTGCTAATCCCTGGGTGACCACTTTGCTAATTGGCCACCTCGCTCAGGAAGATATTGTTAAAATGCTCTTTTTATAGAAACAACTTTTCCATACCCAGTGACCAAATTGCTTGTTTAGACCCCGTTTTGATATTACAGTCACCTCCCACAGGGTGTCAGGAAAACAACATTAGGCACGGGGCCCACAGACCTGAGTTCATTTCTTAGCTCTGCCTCATACCACAGACCGTCCATCTCTGGGCTTTGGATTCCTGACCTGTAGGAGGTGGGTAAGAATATCTACTTCTCCACTCTGCTGGATGTACGAGATGAGATTAGGGACCAAAAAAAGTGCTCTGAAGAGAGTGGGGCATAGTGGCACACCCCTGTCATCCCAACAACTGGAGAGGCTGAGGCAAGAGGATCACAAGTTTGAGGCCAGCCTCAGCAACTTAGCGAGGCCCTGTCTCAAAAGAAAAAATAAAATAGGCTGGGGATGTGGCTCAGTGGGAAAGCATTCCCAGGTTCGATCCCCAGGGAATTCCAAAAGGAACTTGCCCAAAGGGAAAGTTAATTCTTTTACCAGGGGGAAAAATGAAAGTGGTCTTAAGAGAAATATAGATGGTGGTGGAGGTTGTTATCATTACTCAGCAGTTACTCTTGCTGGCCATTTGGGAACCTGTTGAATCAAGGTCAGGGCCTGTGATTTACTGGTAAACAGCTTCTCCTAGAAGGCAAATTGCCTCACTTGGTAGCTGTGGCAATAACCAACCACAAAATTCTCAAATATTTAACAAGTCATTTTGTCAGCTGATACAGGTGAGCTCTAGCCCACCACTGGCCCAGAGCACAAAATCAACCACCTTACAGGGAGGAGTCCTGGCTGGGTCAGAATCAGCATCTGAATACGCCTGGCAGGTGGAATCTTCAATCAATCTCATTTTATTTCCTCCCCATCTCCAGTATCTATTTGCACACGCGCGCGCACACACACACACACACACACACACGTGCACACTTTAAGGTATGAGTATACTCCAAAGGGCCATATCTGTGCAAGTTGTTTGATACATGAATTGATACTTACTAGTGAATAGTTCCAGGTCTACGTAGAAAGGATTAGACTTACAAATGAGGAGAAAGCACAGAGAACTAGTTCTGTATGGGCTCTAAGTGACAGAAAACCCAATTCAAATAAATATAAGATATAAGGAATGGCTATTGGCTCACATAACCAAGATGTTCAGGGCCAGTCTGGCTTTGAGCATGACTGTACCTGGGTGCTCACACAATGGAAACAAGAATTCAGACTTAGGTTTTTCTCACAGTAGTAAAATGGTAAAAGGGCCACTAGTAGTTCCGGTTTAGCAACTTTCTTTCCTTCAGAGCAATTCCTAAATTCCCCGACAGTGAAACTCCCAGAAATTGTTCTGAGTGGGCAAGCTGGGGTCATGTGCTCATCTCTGAGCCAATCACAGTAAACCAGAGTACTTGCCATGGCTGGGTGTGGATCCTGGAGTAGGAGATGCTGTCCACCCATTTAAAGCACGTGGGAGGGCTGGGGTTGTGGTTCCGCGGTAGAGCGCTTGTCTCGCACGTGTGAGGCCTTGGGTTCGATCCTCAGCACTGCATAAAAATAAAATAAAGATTTTTTAAAAATCTATAACTAAAAAAATAAAAACCACATGGGCTGAGAATGGATTGAGTTGGTTCCCCAAAAGGAAAGTTGAATTCTTTTCCCAGGAGGAAAACATATCCAAAGGGAATGTGATGGTTCATTTTATGAGCCAACTTGACTGGGATAAGGGAGGCCCAGATTGCTGATGAAATATTAAGTCTGGGAGCATCTATGAAGGTGTAAATGAAAGAAAGATATTAGTATGTGAGTCAGGAGACTGAGTAAAGAGGAAGCAGCCTCACCAGTGTGGGTTGGCATCATCTAATTTGTTGGGGCCTGCAAAGAACAAAAAGGCAGAGGGAAAAGAGGGAGGATGATCTTGCCCGCGCTCTCTCTCTTCTCTCTCTCTCTCTCTCTCTCTCTCTCTCTCTCTCTTTGCCTGAGCTGAGATATACATTTTCTCCTGCCCTTGGACGTCAGTACATCTGGTTCTTAGGCTTTCAGACCAGAACTTACATCACTAGACTACCATCATGGGACTTTCCTACCCGGGCTGAATGATATCACCATTTTTCCCAGTTCTCCATCTTTTTTTTTTTTTTTTTTTTTTTTTTAGGGCATACATTTTAAAAAAATATTTATTTATTTGTTTTAGTTGTACACAATGCCTTTATTTTGACGGTGGTGCTGAGGATCGAACCCGGGCCGCGCACGTGCTACGCGAGCGCTCTACCGCTGAGCCACAACCCCAGCCCCTACTTTGCCAATCTTGCCCAGAGCAGATCCTTGGCCCCCATGACCACGGCAGCCAAGTTCTGAAATCAATTTCTTCATATGTATCCTATTGGTTCTGTGTCTCTGGAGAAGCCTAATGCAAGATCACTGGTTGACAGATCAAACCCCAGATACCCACTACAAATCTGATATGCTTGTCATTGCGCCAGGCAGATCTGTGCGTCATGAGAGACAGGAGTTTCATATATAGCTCAAACATCCCTTCGCGTTCATCAGCTTGTGGCTCCCGAGGGGGTTGTATTACATTAATACTCATATTTTATTCATTCCAAAAAAACTGCTTTTAAAGGTGGCCCCTATGGTATTTCTGAAAGTTCCTCCGAGGTATATCCTTATGGCCTTCCAAATCAGCCTGGGTTGCTGTTTCCAGGAAAACTAGTCAGCCAGACCTTGTTCTTTATCGCTACCCTCCAGCCCATAAAGATGAAGATTCTGTAGGCCCTGCTCTCTGGAGCCCAGCATTTAGTTAGGAGGCAAGATAAGTGATAAGCATGAGGTTCTGCGCCTAGAGATGATGAAAGTGGATTGCAAACACAGCACACGCCTGTAATCCTAGCAACTTGGGAGGCTGAGGCAGGAGGATCACAAGTTGGAGGCCAGCCTCAGCAACTTAGCAAGACCCTGAGCAACTTAGCGAGACCCTGTTTCAAAATTAAAAATAAAAAGGGTTGGGGATGTGGCTCAGTGGTAAAGCACCCCTGGGTTCAATCCCCAGTAACCAAGAAGGGGGGAAAAAAAAAAAGGAAGGAAAAGAAGAAAATCGAACAGACATACACAGAGCGATTATCATGGGATAATCACAGGAAAAAGATGACTTTTACAAGCTAAGGAGAGAGGTCTCAGAAGGAGCCAACATTGCCTATACCTTGATCTTGAACTTGAAGGCTACAGAATTGTGAGAAAATAAATTCCTGTTGTTTAAGCCATGCCATCTATGGTACTTTGTTATTGGAGCCCTGGCAGACTAATAGCCAGGCAGGGAGTCTTGGAGGAAGAATGTCTTTTGTTGATTTTTTAAACAACTGAGTAGGTAGTACACACACATTCAGAAAGGCATAAGGTTTTCCTCCTCCTCTGCCCCACCTCCAACCAGTTTCCCTCCCAGAGACAAAGGGCTACAGGGTCTCCTGTTTCCTCCCAGAGCTCCCTCCACGAACAGAAAAAACAAATGTATGTTTGAATCGTTTTTTTTCTCATCCTATGCACACTGCTCTGCACCTTGCTTTTGCATTTAATAAAACACCCTGAAGGTCCTGCAAGCATGACTCCAACAAAGCGTGTTTGGAAAGTCAGAGAGATACCCTGGTGAATCACCAATGCGACTGGGGGGTGGGGTGGGGGAAGCAATGCTTTGAAACCACACCCCTCAGATATTTTAAGCCTCTGCATTCAGAGGAGCTAGGAGGAGAGACCTCAGGAGTTGAGAGAGGCGGGCTGCAGAGGAGCCTGTGGGTCTTCACTCCCCCTTAATGCCCTGTTCTGCCCTTCTCTCCCCCGTCACACAAACTAGGTCAGCCTGAGAGATGCTGCCTCCAGCAAGCAGGAGGGAGATGGCCCGTGCTGCGTGGGAGGGCACGATTCTGGGCCCATATTGGGATGCCATCTGTAATTGTAGACACTCAGAGCTGCGAGATCTTAAAGATCATCTTTGTCTAATTCTCTCTTTTTGCAGATGGTGAAGTTGAGCCCAGAGGAGGGGGAGGGAAAAAAAAAAAAAAAAAAAGGAACTTTCTGAAGATCTCGTGTAGCTAGGTGGGAACAGAGCGGGGTCTACGGGTGCGGGGGTGGGGGACAGTCCTGCCTCTTGGCATTCTCTTTTCACGTATCACCATGCACCTGTTGGTTCCAAAGCTTGTGTCTAGATGTCCAGATTTTTTTTTTTTTTTTTTGTACCGGGGATTGAACTCGGGGGCACTCCACCACTGGGCCACATCCCCAGCCCTTTTTTCTTGTATTTTATTAGAGACAGGGTCTCACTGAGTTGCTAAGTGCCTCGCCATGGCAGAGGCTGGCTTTGAACTCGCGATCCTCCTGCCTCAGCCTCCCAAGTGCTGGGATGACAGGTGTGCGCCACCGCACCTGCCTAGATGTCCAGATTTTATTTTGCCTTCTTTGCCACGTCCTGGGTCTCTCCCCTCTGCAACTAAAAACAAGAAAATGGATCCTGGGTTTCAATGTTGGTTTTGCTAATTAGCTTAGTATCTACCCCCTTGGGTTTTGCTAGGCAGTTCGGTTGCCAAGGGCCACCATTCACGGTCCAGTTCATAATGTAGACTCAAGGTCAGCTGTAACTCCTGGAGTTGTGCAGTGCACAACCTGGGAGGCCATATACAGCGTGGTACTGGATGTGAAAAATTAAATGAGATCGTGCTTGTCACCCCATTAACATACCAATAACTCCTTTAGCGTTGGCCATCATTACGATCATTTTTATTATTATTGTCCATTCTCTTAAGGAGTAGCTAGGAATAGGATAGCCGAGCAGAAAAGTCATCTTTGCTTAAATTTTGTTTCTATAATTAAAGGTAACAAGCATTCAGTATAGAAAACCTGGAAAACACAGAGGAACAAACAAAATAACAAAAATAATCCCACCAGCCAGAAATATCTTCTTTTGACATATGGTGCATGTTTTTCCAGACTTTTTTTTTCTTTTTCTTTTTCTTTTTTCTTTTAGTACCTGCCTCCCTTTTTCACTTACTAATACATTTGGGAATGCTTTCCATGTCAATAATTTTCACCGCCAATATCAGTCTCAAGGAGAGGACTCCAGCATAGTAATTGAGAGAGTGTGTTATTTATTTATTTAGTATCAGGGATTGTATCAGGGTGCTGAATCGCTGAGCCATATCCCCAGCCTATTTTATTTTTTTATTTTGAGACAGATTCTCACTAAGTTGCTTAGGGCCCCGCTAAGTTGCTGAGGCTGGCCTCGAACTTGTGATCCTCCTGCCTCAGCCTCCGGAGCTGCTGGGATTACCGGTGTGCAGCTCTGCTATTTACCAGCTGTGTGACCTTGGACAAGATAATTAACCTTTCTGTGCCTTAGTTTTGTCACCTGTAAAATGGGGCCAATAATAACATGTGCCTCGTAGAAGCACTGTGAGGATTAAATGGGTTAATGTGTAGATTTCCTAGAGAAGTATTTGGTACAGAGTGTTTGGTATTTTATGGTCATTTGACCAGCCTGTTTGGGGGCATATACAGTACTATTATTTGCTATGCTATTTCCTTACAGTTGACTCTTTAGGAAGCTCCGGTTCCTCCCTGTCCTGAATAATGTGGCCCCAAATCTTCTCAGCCAAGTACCTTGGGCACATCCATGGTGATTTTATTAAATTCCTAAAAATAGAGTTGCTGGGTTATTGAATATGTGTAGCAAAAAAATTCAAAGTGTGAGTTGATTTACTTCCTGGCAGAATCTGAAAGGACAGGAGAGCAACACAAGCACTGGGTCCTGGTAAAGCAGACCGTGGGGACACAGTTTAGGACCAGGGAATGCGGTTTAGTTACCAGGTGGTCCACGTAGCTCCATGAAGCTGTTGTCCAGGCCCCTGACCCTGGCAGCCTAGAATCATGCTGCCAAATGCCTGTCACGTGGCCAGCACCTTCAGGTTCTTTTCCAAATCCAAAACCGTCTATACCATAATCTATTTGATATTTTGAAGTAGGTTTGCTTTTATTTAAAAAAAAATAAACAAATAAAGGGGCTGGGATTGTGGCTCAGCGGTAGAGTGCTCACCTAGGACCTGCGCGGCCTGGGTTCGATCCTCAGCACCACGTACAAATAAAATGCATTGTGTACAACTAAAGCAAATAAATAAATATTAAAAAAAATAAAAAATAAACAAATAAGCACAATTTACTGCTTTAAAAGAACATTTTAAGTCATGGTGTTAAATGGAAAACCAGAATCATCTACCATAAAAGGAGAAGAACTGTGACAGTAACTATAACAAAAGCAAAAATGTTATTAAATTGTAGCTAGACATGCGCCTGGGAACTCTCTGAGCTCCAGGCCCAGGCTTTTCATTATTGAAGAGGGAAATTTGCCGATCAGCAATAGTTAGAGAAGTGTTAAAGGCTTAGGAGCATCAATTTGACACTTTGTCCTTGGTATAAAGAGAAGGATTGAAAGATGATTGAAAGGCCAGTCCATGCCTGTAATAGCAAACAGCTGCTAGGGAGGCTGAAGCAGGAGGATCACAGTTGGAGGCCAGCCAGCCTTGGCAACTTAGTGAGATCCTTGGCAACTTAAAAGGATGGGAGATTTTTAACTGAATTCAATGTTTGTTTATTTACTTGTTTGTTTATTGTTGCGAGGTGGGGAAGACAGGGTGGAGGAAGCGTGTGATTTTACATCAAAGGACCTGTGAATTTACTGCCTAAATGATGGTGTGTTTCTCACCATCATTTTCCTGACTTTGGGAAACATCAGCCCTCACTGCCTCACGGGACGGGCAGCTTTGCCGTACAAGGTCAGAGAACTTCCATGATCTTATCAAGAGGGTGATGTAATTATCACCCCTAGATCACAGATGAGGACACTGAGGCCAAGTCAGGCTAAGGAACATGACTAAGGTTGGCAGAGCTGGGATTTGGAGCTCAGGCCTCCGGAGTCAAAGCTCCACACTTTTATCTACTATTGTCAGTGGGTGGTCCCATTGCCAGTATCAGCTGCATATCTGGGCCCTCACCATCACACCTGTGAGGGATATTTTGACAATGGGACTCACCTTGAATTCCCTTAACCCTACCTGGGTTCTTTGCTAGTTTGACCCCACTTTGACCTTGACCTTACCTTCCTCCCTGGACTGGTGACTTTGAGACTTTGAAGGCTTTCTTGCATCAGATGCTTGGGTCTGGAGGTATTACATTTGCATGAGTCCTGTGGAGGCCACAATGGAAAGGACAGTGACTTTGGGAAGGGTTACAGGGTCAGCCTCTCTTAAAGCTAGGACTAGAACCGGGATCTGCTGACTCCTATCTGGATGACCTGCCCATCATACTTTTTTTTTTTTTTTTTTTTTTTTTTTTTTTTTGGTACCAGGGATTGAGCCCAGGAGCACTTAACCACTGAGCCACGTCCCCAGCCCATTTTTCTATTTTATTTAGAGACAGGGTCTTGCTGAGTTCCTTAGAGCTTCGCTGAGTTGCTGAGGCTGACTTTGAACTTTTGATCCTTCTGCCTCAGCCTCCCCAGTTGGTGGGATTACAGGTGCCCACCCCCATGCCCAGATTCCTAAGACTTTTAGCCATATATATATATTTTTTGTGGGTGGAAGGGACAAAAGAATGGTGCCAAGTCTGCGTGATTCACACTAAAGTGTAATGACTACCCAGCTGCAAATGTTTCTCCATCTGGGTCCACTTATACCTAGACAGCTCCCTCTAGTACAACCAAAGCATTCACATCTGTTTTGGTAATCTCTGGGTATATAAGAAATCAGCCAAAAATGGGGGCTTGAAAACAATGCTCATTTTTTTTATCTCTCAGTTTCTGTGAGTCCAACTCACACAGGGCAGAGTGGAGAAGTCATGATTCTTCTCTAGTCTTCTCTTGCAGTCCCCAGTTGCAAGATTTGAAGTCTAGGGGCAGGAATCACCAGAAGTCTCACTTCCTCATGTGGTGACGCTGGCCACCACTAGCAGATTGCATTCCCTATGGCCTGAATTTTCTCTTAGCGAGGTGACTGGGTTCCCAGGGCAAGCATCCCACTAGAGATCCAGGCAGAACTCATCTTGCCTTTATGACCTAGGCTAAGAGTTCACACAATGTCATTTCTGCCTCATCTCATGCATTGAAGCAGAACCAAAGTTGAAGGGCAGAAATCACACTGGAGACAACTGTGCAGCCAAGAGATTTATTCACCAGCCTTTATGGCTGGTCGGAGGTAGAGAGAGGAGTCAGGGAGAGGGAAGTGTGCAAGCTCTGGATGGAGGGTCGGTGCCTGGTAATGCCAGCTGTGGTCTCTGGAGCTGTCGGCTGGGGCAACTGCCGTTGGGCTGGAGACGGTGAGTCTGGAGCTATTACAGCGACTGCTTCCTCTCAGCAGGGAGGAGCTGTTGTGTCTGAGGCAGGCGGGAGCTTTAAATAGGGACTTCTGGTGTGGGGGTGTGTGTGCCAGAGCAACCTTTAATGCTATTGGCTCTTTTCCTGGGGAATAGGGCAAACTTTGAGCCGATTGGCTCCTGCCCTGGGAACAGAGCGACCTTTAAGCTGATTGGCTCCTGCCTGGGGAAAATGAAACCAGGTTGCTCCTCATGGAAATTCCCACGGGGAGGTGGCCCGTTGGCCCAAGCCTATCTATCAAAAGTTCCATCCAGTTTTGAGAGAAGGTAGCACAGACCCCCATCTCTCAGTGGAGGGGTGTTGATATTACATTATAAGAAGAACATGTCGGGGCTGGGTTTGCAGCTCAGTGGTAAAGGGCTTATCTAGCGTGTGTGTGAGGCACTGAGTTTGATTCTCAGAACTGCATATAAATAAAATAAATGTCCATCGACAACTACAAGGAAAAAGAAAGAAAAAGAAGAGCATGTGGGATGGAGATATATCTGCAAAGACACTTCAGCAAACACAATCTGGTTCAACTGTCTCATGGTGGGATTTCATGCACAAGCCAAGAACAGACTTCTGGTAGTGGAGGGTCTGACTCTGGTCAGATCCCCCTGCTCCTGGTATCACTTTGCGCCAGCTGTCTGCATTCACAATTCTGCTTTGCTCTGCATTTATACTGCAGTTAGTTTGTGATCCATTTTTCTCAGAGGGCTCAGACAACTCTTACCACTGATAGGCAGGGGCATGATCCTGCCTGCCAAGAGGACCCTGACATTGACAATAAACAGAAATAAGAAGTGTTGATCTGCTTCTGTGCCATCAGATGGAGCCCAGCCAGCCACGACTAGAAAGTTTCCTGCTTTGAATTCGGCCTTCCTGAGCCCAAGAGGGAACATGAAGATTGAAGGTGGTTTGGGCTTTGGATGAGGAACTGTGTGTGTTGGGGGTGGGAAGACCTCAAGATCTGTCCAGCAGCCCGGCGTGGTGGCGCATGCCTGTAACCCCAGCACTTGGGAGGCTGAGGCAGGAGGATCGCGAGTTCAAAGCCAGCCTCAGCAATGGTGAGGCACTTAGCAATTCAGTGAGACCCTGTCTCTAATAAAAATACAAAAAAAGGGCTGGGGATGTGGCCCAGTGGTCGAGTGCCCCTGAGTTCAATCTCCCTGGTACCAAAAAAAAAAAAAAAAAAAAAAAAATCTGTTCAGCAATAGGGTCGTAGTTCTAGAATGTCTATATGGGGACTTGATGAGCAACAATTTGATTGAAAGAAAGGATTGGAAGTTCCATTTGCAAAACGCTTCACATATGTTTGAGAAAGTGTTCGTTTTCTCTTTCAAAGGTCTGGGAGTAGGGGATGCTGCAGTTTGGACTTGTCTAGAAAAAGACCCCAAGATAAAGGTCTAAGAGTGGAAAAAGTGATGAAGCAAGGGAAGGCAGGAAAGAAAGGCAGGTGAATGAAACATATTCCTCTGGGGAAATGAGAAATCCAGTGTAAAACTCTTGCCTCAGAATTATCCTACCCAAGAGGTGAAAGGGTTGGGGTATTTATACTCCAGTGGCCATCAATGCGGCTCCCACACAGCTGGGTTAATTCAGCCTTCTGTTCTGAGTGGTGTAGGCGTCCATGGCTTTGGTGAAAGCCTTAGACAAAGAGATGCAGGTACAGGGAGTACGGAGGCCCCTGGTCCACACACCCAAGTGGTAAGCAACAGGACAGGGCACTGATAAGGTACACCACAGGTAAGAATTGTAGTTCTTCAGTTGAAGGCCCATCTTCATCAATTTTACTAAAATGTGACCAAGACTAAAGAGGTTCCCTTAGTTTTAAAACTAGGAAGATCCCAGGCCCACCAGGATGAGCCAGCCAGCTTAGTTATAGTCACTTTGCTTAGGGGCAAAGCAACTTAGGGCACAGAAGGCCGTCTATCACCTAGCAGGGGGTGTAGCTCACGGGGTTGAGCGTAGAGTGCTTGAGGCCCTAGGTTTGACCCCCAGAAATAAAGAAAAAGAAAACAAAACAAAAAAAGTATAGTCTGAAGAAGAAGAAAACAATGAACATAAAAGGATTTATAGGTAATAAAAATGTTCTGGATGAAAGTGGTGGTGGTTGCACATCATATAATTTTGTGAATATGCTACAAGTCACCAAATTGCATACTTTAGGAGGACGAATTTTATGGTTTGTAAAGTATATCCCATTTTTAAAAAATGACTCACAGCCAGGTATGGTGGTGAATTCTAACTGTTTGGGAGGCTGAGACAGGAGGATCTCAAGTTTAAGGCCAGTCTGGGCAACTAAGTGAGACCCTGTCTCAAAAGAAAATTTTTTAAAAATTGGGGGGGGGGTGGTGCTGGGGGCCTAGTTCAGTGGTAGAGCACCTGTCTAGCTTGTGTAAGGTCCCATCCTAAGCACTAAAATAATATGAAGAAAAAAAAAAAAAGGACACATAAGGACAGACATATAGACCAATGGAATAGCACTGGGAACCTAAAACAAAACAAACCCTTTTTTATGGTCAGCTTTTTTGTTACCTGTTATTAGTTTTAGAGTTCACTGGATAATCCAGGATGATTTCATTCTAAGATCCTTAACTTAGTTACTTGTAAAGACCTCTTTTTTTTTTTTTTTTTTTTTAATGCAATGACCTTCCCAGCAGTTTCTGGGGGTTAGGACCTGGTGGGGAGTCACCAATCCATCTACTATATCCCCTGTTTTATAGATGAGGAAACTTGGTAACTTGATAAAGCAATACAGCTAGTCAGAACAGAAAAGTGATGTGAAATTAGGCATTATGGTCCCAAATTACATGCTCTTAACCCACCAAGAAATGAAGGGACAAGCCCAGATAAAGATTTCTACAACTGCATGAAGAAGGATAAATGGGAGCTGAAGAGATGGTTGACACATAGACCAATGAGGAGGCTGTTATAAGGACATTGGAAAGGCACTGAAAGGCATGGTACAGTGACAAAATGAGTGAATGGAGAAAAGGGAAAGAAATTCTGTGTCTTGTACCTGTCATATTTTTTTTTATAATGCACCTACTTATGCATTAAAGGAAGAAAATATGAAAGAAATCAATGGCACTGTAAGGAGTGTAATAAGTAAAGGGATATTTTAAACTCTGACAAACATTTTAACTTAAATTTTTTTTTTTTTTTTAGTTATAGATGGATACAATGACTTTATTGTTTCCTTCCCAGCCTTCCACTGGGTAGACCAGTTGGCCCACTTGGTCTTCAGACCACTAACTTGCTTCTTTGGGGCTGGGTGAGGCCTCTGCTGCTCATCATGATGGATAAGCATCTCTGTCCCGAGAGATGCAGCTATGAAATCTCTTACCCCCTTCTTCCCTCTCACTGGACACACATTTAAGTAAAATTTGGAGAAGATAAACCTCCAAAGGCGGTCTGAACTGGGGCATGTGTCTTAGTTAGCTTTGGCTGCCAATAAAAATATACCATAACTGAGTGGCTTAAATAACAAAGATTTATTGCTCACAGTTCTAACTGCTGGACATCCAAGATCTACAGTGAACAAGCTGGAGATCCAGGAGAACCAATGATACAGTTTTTAGCCTGAATCAAAAGACCTGAGAATCAGGGAAGTCATTGGTGCAAGTTCCAGTTCAAGTCCATAGGTGGGAGACACGTGTTCCAGCTTGAAGACCCTCAGACACACACACACAGAGAATTCTTTTCTTTCTTTTTTTAAATATACTTTATTATTTTTAATTTTAATTTTAATTTTTTCTTTTTGGTACCAGGGATTGAACTCGGGGGCACTCAACCACGGGGCCGCATCCCCAGCCCTTTTTTGTATTTTATTAGCGACAGGGTCTCACTGAGTTGCTAAGTGCCTCGCCATTGCCGAGGCTGGCTTTGAACTCGTGATCCTCCTGCCTCAGCCTCCCAAGTGCTAGGATTACAGGCGTGCGCCACGGCGCCTGGCAGAGAATTCTTTCTTACTCAAATTTTTATTCTTTTCTGGGCTGGGGTTGTGGCTCAGCAGTAGAGCGCTCGCCTAGCGCGTGCACGGCCCGGGTTCGATCCTCAGCACCACATACAAATAAACCCATTGTGTACAGCTAAAGCAAATAAATAAATATTTTTTAAAATTTTTTTATTCTTTTCAGACCTTCAACAGATTGGATGGGCCCACCTACATGGGGAAGGCAATCTGTTTTACTCAGTTCAAATGCTACTCTCATCCAGAAATGCCCTTATAGATCCCAGGCGTAACATGTAACTAATATCTGGGCACTCTGTAGCTCAGTCAAGTTGACATGTAAAATTAACCATCCCAAGTCCAAAATCTGTGTTAGTTGGATTGCGTGGCCCTCAAGATTGGGTGACTTAAAGAATTGAAATTTATTTTCTCATAGGTCCAGAACCTGTAAGTCCAATATCAAGGCATCAGTATGGTTGGGTTCTGGTGAGGGCTCTCTTTCTAGTTTGCAGATGGCTACCTTCTTGCTGTGTCCTCTTGTGGTGGAGGGAGGGAAGGAGGGAGGGAGGGAAGGAGGTAGAGAGAGAGAGAGAGAGAGAGAGAGAGAGAGAGAGAAATAAAGGGAGAAAGAGAGAGGAGGGGGAGAGAAAGAGAGAGAGGAGGGGGAGAGAGAGAGATGTGTCTCTTCCTCTTCTTTTTTTTTTAAATATTTTTTTTTAGTTGTAGTTGGACACAACACTTTTATTTTATTTATTTATTTTTACAAGGTGCTGAGGATCAAACCCAGAGCCGAGCACATGCTAGGCGAACCCTCTACTGCTGAGCCACAACCCCAGTCCTCTTCCTCTTCTTATAAGGCCACTATGAGGAGGGTGGGACTTATTCCCTAAAAACCATCATATTGGGGGTTAAGACTTCAAGACATGAGTTTAGGGGTGTATAATTCAGTCCACAGCAGTATGTGAGCAGGGAAAGCTGCCTTTTACCTCTTCTCCAAGCATGAAAGAGTCTTCAGCAGTTGGAACAACAGCCCCAAAGCCAACTCCTAATATCCAACCCCTGCTTACCTTACCTCCTGAACTGCCTCCCTATGTTCAGTAACCCCACACTTGTCCTCTGCTCCACCAGGCTATTACTATGTTCACAGAGAGGGAATGCCTACCCGGCAAGGTGTTATTCCAGAGGTTGGGGTCCATTCCACTCAAATCATATAAATGGAGAATGGGGAAAGGTGATTCCCCAGAGGAAAACCATGGTGCTATCACCAGAGAAGGGATGACTGGATACATGGCAGTGTACAAGAAGAGGTATTTATTGCATGTTGCTCTATACTTATTAGAAATTTATTTCCTTTCCTTTCCTTTAGTTGGCTGAAGATGGTTTTGAGAAGAATTCTGTTATTGGTAACTTAAAGAATCCTTGGATGAGGGCTGGGATTGTGGCTCAGCGGTAGAGCGCTCGCCTAGCACGTGGGCGACCCGGGTTCAATCCTCAGCACCATGTACAAATAAAACGCATTGAATAAAACGCATTGTGTACAACTAAAGCAAATAAATAAAAATATTAAAAACAAAACAAAAAAAAGAATCCTTGGATGAGATCCTTCCAGATCTCTTATCCCATCTTTTAGTACTCTTGTATACCCAGCCACCAGCCCCAACAACCTGCTATTTTTTAAAAAATATATATTTATTTTAGTTGTAGGTGGACACAATACCTTTATTTTATTTATGTGGTACTGAGGATTGAACTCAGGGCCTCACATATGCGAGACAAGCACTCTACCACTGAGTCATAGCCCCAGCCCCACAACCTGCTATTTTGGATGGAAGGCAAAGTCTAATACCAAAGTATAATTCCATCAACAATAAAACTTAATTGTGATCACAATTAAAAACTGTTCTGTCCTTCTCCCTTCCACCCATGATGGCCATCATCATGGAAGCCATCCTGAATACAGCTCAACCTCACTTAAATCGAGAATGCACATGTTGGACAAAATGTACACAAGAAACAATCTCTTGTGTTAAAACTTCTGAGATTTGAGAGTTGATGTATTTTGGCAGATCCCACTACCTTCACTAATACAAAAATACAGAAGGGCTCTGGAGGCCAGGTTAAGGAGCTTAGACATGACTTTCATGGATGGTTAAACTTACCAGTCAGGGGTCTTCCATTAACAATTGAACAGTGGGGGATTGCTAAACTAGGAAAGAGGTCGACCAAACTGCACTCCCAAAACCATGAAAGCCCAAATCAACAGCGACAACTCCTCCTACTATTATTCCTAATACCAGAAACACAAATGGGCACTCCAAGGACGGCTGAAGGTTTTTTTTTTTTTTTTTTTTTTTTTTTGTTTTTTGTTTTTTTAAAATGTTTATGATAGATGAACACAATACCTTTATTTTATTTTTATGTGGTGCTGAGGATGGAACTCAGTGCCTCACACGTGCTTGGCAAGCCCTCTACCAACTAAAGTGACAGTATAAAATATATTTCGGTTGGCAAAATATAGGTTAGATTGGAAAAAGCCTAGGCTGGAAGCAGAGAATTATGTGAAGAGGCATTCAAAATGGATCTGTGGAAGAGCTACATGGGTATCATCCAGGAGCTTGGTAGATATTACAGAATCTAGTGCAGTTTATTTCAAACTTTAAGGTACACATGAATCACCTGGGGATCTTGCTAAATATGCAATTTCTGATTCAGTAGGTCTGGGGAGGGCCTGTGATTTTGCATTTCTAATAAGTTCTCAGGTGAGGCCAAGGCTGCTGGTCCATGGGTCTAGGTCAGACAGGAGAAGGGCTTGACCTAGTTTATAGTGGCCATGGAATCCACAGAATGGAGATGCCAGAGCTATTAAGGAGGTGCGTTGACAAGACTAGCCGAATGCTGTCATGTGTGGAGAAATCAAGGGTGTCGCCTACATGTCGGGTCTGGCAACTAGTTGGACAGTTCGGAGGATTTTCTTTTCCTTTTTCTGACCTATATTTCTTATAATGCCCCTACTTATGCATTAAAGAAAGAAAATTTGAAAGAAATCAATGGCACTGTAAGGAGTTTAAGTAAAGGGATATTTTAAACTCTGACATTTTAACTTTTTTAAAAACTATTTTTTTTTAGCTATAGATGGACACGATGACTTATTTATTTATTTTCATGTGGTGCTGAGTATCAAACCCAGGGTCTCACCCATGCCAAATGAGTACCCTACCACTGAGCCACAACCCCAGCCTCACATTTTAACTTCTCATGAACAAAATATTCAATTTTTATATAACTTCTTGTGTATGTTCTGTGCTGAACAGTAAGGAGGACTGAAAATGTCACCAACTTTTATGCGGATATGATCCAACTTTATTTCCAAGAAGACTTAATAAAATGTGCTATTTTTGTTATCCTCTTGTTAATTTGAGAACTAACTGTTTTATAATATTGACCAGGTATGACATACTGATTTCTCTTTAAAAATACTTCCCAGGGACCTGATTAGGAAAAACATAAGGAGAATAATTTGCTTCTTTCAATACCAAACCCAATTAATTTCAGTGACTCATAAATGCAGGGGTGAAAAGTTAGAATATTAAAGCTCCATTTGTTTAAGAAAGAAATCATTTTCTTCGTTCTCAACAGACTTCTTATTGTTTTGGACACAAATGTCTCTCTGAAGTTGGTTAGAGAAACTGGTAAAACTAATGAAATGTTCGTCCTCAAATTTTTTTTTTTTAATTTTTATTTTTTGGTACTGGGGATTGAACCCAGGGGCACTTCACCACTGAGCAACACCCCCAGCCCTTTTAATTTATTTTTAAAAATTTGAGATAGGATCTTGCGAGGTTGCTTATGGACTTGCTAAATTGCTGAGGCTGGCCTCACACTTGCATCCTCTTGCCTCAGTTTCCCGAGTTGCTAGGTTACAAGTGTGCATCACTACGCTCAGTCCCAATTTTATTGAAAGAATAGTCACCTTTTTCCCCACATCCTCTCCAACATTGATTATTGTTTGTATTGGTGGGACTGCAAAATGGTGCAGCCATTATGGAAAGCAGTATTCCTTGGAAAACTGGGAATGGATCCACCTTGTGACCCAGCCATCCCACTCCTGGGTCTATTCCCAAAGGACTTAAAAGCAGCATACTACAGGGACACAGCCACATCAATGTGTATAGCAGCACAATTCACAATAGCTAGGTTGTGGAACCAACCTAGATGCCCCTCAGTAGATGAATGGATAAAGAAAATGTGGTATATATACACAATGGAGTATTACTCAGCAATTAAAGAGAATAAAATAATGGCATTCGTAGGTAAATGGATGAAGTTGGAGAATATAATGCTAAGTGAAGTTAGTCAATCTCAAAAATCCAAATGCCGAATGTTTTCTCTGATATAAGTAGGCTGATTAACAGTGGGGTTGGGACGGGGAGCATAGGAGGATTAGAGGAACACTAGAAAGGCCAATGGGGAGGGACAGGGAGGGAGGGGACAAGGGAGTATGAAAGGAAAAAGAAAAAAGAAGATGGTAGAATGAGATGGATATCAGTATCCTAAATGCAGGATTGAAGACATGAATAGTATGAATATATTTTGTATACAAACAGTGTTATGTAAAAAGTTGCTCTATATATGTATTATGAATTTTAGTGCATGCTATTGTTATATATACAACAACTTCGAATAAAAAAAATAGTCACCTTACAGGTGACAGGCTGCTGCTTGGAAAAGAGCAAATCACTCTGTAACAGGAGGCAATGAATGTAACTACTCATGGATCACTGTCATGCACCAGTAACTTGTTGAATTTCTCACAATCCTCTGAGGTATGTACTTTCTTTAATATTTATTTTTTTTAGTTGTAGTTAGACACAATACCTTTATTTTATTTATTTTTTATGTGGTGCTGAGGATAGAACCCAGGGCCTCGCACATGCTGGGCGAGCGCTCTACCACTGAGCCACAACCCCAGCCCGAGGTAGGTACTTTTAATTCCCATGATACAGATGGGAAAGCTAGAGCTTAGTGAGGTTCAGGGACTTGCCAAGTCTCCCCAGTGTCAGTGACAGAGACAGCATCCCAGCCACGACCCTTACAGAGCTACCTCTGAAATACCACAGTGTTAAGCAGGGGGTTATGAGGTGTACCCTCAGTGTTTGCATTTGAGGAAAACAAAGTTCAGATGATTCCCAGTCCAGTGTGGTTTCTGATACAGCTCACTGCCTCTTACTGAAACTGGCCCAAACCTATAAAATTTGGCGACATTGATCCCATTCATAATGCATACAGTTGTTGCTTGGGATGACCTTGGGGGCCCTGGGAAGACTTTTTGCTTTTCCTGTTTTCATTTTGATGGTCTCTGAAGCTGTACCTTTAAATATTAATTCCTGTAGCTTAGGCTTTTTTTTTTTCTTTTTTTTTTTTTTTTTTCTTTTGGTACGGGGGATTGAACTCAGGGGCACTCGACCACTGGGCCACATCCCCAGCCCTTTTTTTGTATTTTATTAGAGACAGGGTCTCACTGAGTTGCTCAGTGCCTCGCCATGGCTGAGGCTGGCTTTGAACTCGCGATCCTCCTGCCTCAGCCTCCAGCTTAGGCCATTCTTATCTCTTTGTTAAATACCATTGCCTAAGCATTCTGCCATGGATATGTGCATCTTTTCCTGAGAGTAGGTTTTCCTTGGAGTCAAGGAACAAGGAGAGAGGATAGGAGCAGACTGCGATGGATCTTGGGGCAGGAGGAAGAGGAGAAAGGAAAGAGATTTTAAAAATGGGGGATCTGAGGATCTGAACGATAATCAGCTGGAGAAGTGACTTAGATTAAAGGGGGACTTTTAGGGCTAATGATACATTTTTATTGTTGTTGCTTCAGTGCTGGGGATGGAGACCACGGCCTCATGCATGCTAGGCAAGCGCTCTACCAGTGAGCTATGCCCTCAGCCCTAAACCTTTGTTTTGAATAAGGAAAAAGGGAACATTAAGCAGGCCAAATCGCCCGCCTTAAGATCATCTACAAATAGGATATAGATTTGGAGCATAGCTACAAACAACTTGAAGAGTGAGCTCTGATTCTCTCATCTCCTTGCTCTGTGACCTTGAATAAGGTCACCCCATCCCCTACCCAGGAAGAGCCAGAACTGAGAATTGACTTAGCTGATGGGCAGATGATGTTTTTCAAACACTGAACCTCTGGTCACATTGCATCCTCCCAGAGCACATCTGTGCCAGACATGCTTCAAACAGACTCCCAGTGGCTTCTCTGCATCCGATCTCTCTCCTGTCATTATGGGGTGATCATTAGCGGAAGCGCCTCTGTTGTCCCTCCTCGTGCTTTTGTTCTGAGAGGGAGATCTGGGCCATGCTCCTTCTCCTGAACGGGTCCTTTCTCACCTCTGGATGAAACAGAAGGAGAAAGAAACAGTTTACATAATGGTGCGATCTCACTGATGCCTCAAACTCATTTTTTTCTCCAATTACCACATTTTCTGACAGCTAGTTTAGAAGTTGTTACCATTTTTTTTTTCCCCCAGCCAGAGAGCTTTCAGATAGAGAGCCAAGTTTATCAGAGCATAACTTTAAGGAGCACAGTTAAGGGCTGGGTGTGTAGATTTGTGGTAGGGTGCTGGCCTAGCACGTGGGAGGCCTGGGTTCCATCCCCAACACAGCAAAAGAAAAGGAAAAAGAACACATTTTTTTTTAATTAAAAATATTTATTTATTTGCTTTAGTTGTACACAATGCGTTTATTTGTACATGGTGCTGAGGATCGAACCCGGGCCGCGCACGTGCTAGGCGAGTGCTCTACCGCTGAGCCACAATCCCAGCCCAAAAGAACACATTTTAAACAGAACTTCATGTTGCAAAAAAAAAAAAAAAAAAAAAAAGAGAGAAAAAAGAGTGCTTCTTCACCCCTAATACAGACTGGGAACATGGTAATGGTTTCCCTCTGTGAAAACTAGTAAGAGATGCTTATGTTTGGAAATTTCCTCCAAATAATCTCCCAGGTGAAAGCCTTCTCAGTGGCTCAGCATGGGAACAGCAATAGGTCTATCAACAGAGCTGATCAGAGAGAAAAAAATCTGAGAAATTGGCAGAGCCCTGAGCACTAGCAAGTGTTGAACACAACCCCTCAGACCTCAGAGATAGCTGGCCATGGATTTTATGTGGCCTTGTTTTTATGTGGCCATGGATGAAAAGGAAAAAGAAAGTGATTAAAATAAGAATAAAAAGAAAGTAACTAAAATAAGATAGAGAAAAGCATTCTTCTGCTGTGACCAGAATAGGGAACCAGAAATAGTTAGAATCCTTGATTTGCTACTAAGTAGCTAAATGACCTTAAGCATGATCTTATACTTCTTTGAGCCTCAAAATCTCATGCATGGAGCTGGGCGCCGTGGCGCATGCCTGTAATCCCAGCACTTGGGAGGCTGAGGCAGGAGGATCGCGAGTTCAAAGTCAGCCTCAGCAATGGTGAGGCACTTAGCAACTCAGTGAGACCCTGTCTCTAATAAAATACAAAAAAGGGCTGGGGATGTGGCCCAGTGGTCGAGTGCCCCTGAGTTCAATCCCTAGTATCCCCCCCCAAAAAAATCTCATGCATGGGCGGGGGGATTGTCTACAAGGGGATGGGACAAGAGGATCCCATGGAAGGGCTGAACACAGGGCCCAGTATAGAACAAATCCTCAAGTGTTGGGTGTGAGAGTGGCTTTTATGACTATGTCTTGGCTGCTCCCCCAACTCCCATCTCTTCCTTGATGGATTTGGCTTCTCCCATCCAATGCTGTCATGTCATTCTGGTCATAGCTCAGCTCACTTCTGAGTCTCTATTCCAGAGAGGTGGACAAAGGGGTAAGGGATGCTTGGGGGTATCAGATAGATCTTTAAGAAGTGAATTAAAAAATTAAAAAATAAAATAAAAGTATTGTGTTCACCTACAACTAAAAAAAAAAATATATATATATATATATATATATGGATTATAGTAAGTAGTACATGTTTCATAAAATTGTTGAAAGGGGAAATCAGATAATGGCCACGAATTTTTTAGGATGGAACCAGGCATATATCAGGTGCATAATTAATGTTTGCTCCTGTGGATATTATTTTTATTTATTTATTTTTTTTTTTTTTGGTACCAGGGATTGAACTCAGGGGCACTCGACCACTGGGCTACATCCCCAGCCCTTTTTTGTATTTTTTTTTTATTTAGAGACAGGGTCTCACTGAGTTGCTAAGTGCCTCGCCATTGCTGAGGCTGGCTTTGAACTCACGATCCTCCTGTCTCAGCCTCCCAAAGTGCTGGGATTACAGGCGTGCGCCACCGCGCCCGGCTTATTTATTCTTATTTTATATTTTAAGTTTTAATTGTTTTATTGTTATTTATCACCATCTGGTCCCAACTTGTTTAGCCTTATCTCAATCCCCTTGTTTTTTGTTAGTTCATTGTAATTATACATAATTGTGAGGTTCCTTTTGATATATGTATAAATTCATAGAACATAATTTGCTCCACTTTGATCCCCAGAGCACTCTCCACTTACCCGCTATTTCCCCTAATCCCCTTTCTTTGCACTATTGTCTTCCTTCTATTAATTTTTCCATGTGGTGCATTATAGTTATACATAAAAGTGGAATTAATTGGCATATTCATACATGCACGTAATATAGTTTGGTCACTTGCATCCTATAGTTCCTCCCCATTCCCTTCCCCCGTTCTTCCACCTAAATCCCCTTCCTCTATTCCATTGTTCATCGTCCTAGTTTAATGAGATCCTCCTTAAACAAAACAAAACAAAACAAAACAAAACAAAAAAACAACACTTATTTCAGGGCTGGGGTTGTAGCTCAGTGGTAGAGCACTTGCCTAGCTTGTGTGAAGCACTGGGCTCAATTCGTAGCACTGCATATAAATAAATAAATAAATAATAAATATCCATCAACAACTTTTTTTTTTTTTTTTTTTTTTAAATCCTTATTTCTCGGGCTGGGATTGTGGCTCAGTGGTAGAGCGCTCGCCTAGCACGTGCGCGGCCCCCGGTTCGATCCTCAGCACCATGTAAAAACAAACGCATTGTGTACAACTAAAGCAAATAAATAAATATTAAAAAAAAAAAATCCTTATTTCTCTCTAGCGTCCACATGTGAGGAAGTATTCAACTCTTGACTTTCTGAGTCTGGCTTATTTCACTCAGCATGATGCTCTCCAGTTCCATCCATTTACCACAGCAAATGACATAATTTCATTCTTCTTTATGGCTGAGCAAAACTCCGTTTTGTATTTAGACCACATTTTCTTGATCCAATTGTCTATTGAGAGACACCTAGCTTGTTTTTCATCCACTGCCCTGCTTTTGCTACTTTGAATACTACCCCCCCACACAAATGTACTAAGTACTCACTAAGCTCTAAGTCCTTTGCTCAGTACTGAGTATCCACTAAAGAATGAGACTCAGTTTATAAGACGTAGAAGCTTATGGTCAAGTTCAATCCAATATGTTCTTTCTGAAACATCCTTATATTTTTATGTCATCATATCTTTGTAGATGCTTTCTATTTTTTTTTTTTTTTTTAGCAAGATGTTTTTATCCTTCTTTTTTTGGGGGGGAGGTTAGTCTAACTTATTCTTTGTAGTCCTGCTGTGAAAAACTTCTCCTCCTCCCCCTCCTCCTCCTTCTCCTTCTTCACTGTGGATTGAACCCAGGGGCACTTAACCACTGAGTCCCATCCCCAGCCCTTTTGTGTATTTTATTTAGAGACAGAGTCTCACTGAGTTGCTTAGGGCCTCACTAAGTTGCTGAGGCTGGCTTTGAACTTGCGATCCTCCTGCCTCAGCCTCCCAAGCCTCTGGGATTACAGGTATGTGTCACCACACGCAGTTTGTGAGAGACTTCTTGATCCTTGAGGGCAGAAGTAAATGTTCCTCCTCTTTGATTCCATAGCACCTTGTATGTAGTTCTATCATGGCATTTATCCTATTGGAGTTTCTATGTCTGGTTTGCAATTAGACTTGGCGTTCACTGAGGGTAGAGAATCCTTCTCCTTTATTCAGTAAGTATTTATTGATTCCTGGGTGCTAGGAATAACTACATATGCTGGAGGTATGAGAGATATAATTCATGGTTCCTACTCTTAAGGAATTCATGGTTATTAAGCAACCATTTACTCATCAAATTCAGTTCAAATTGACAACTGTTATGAGGAATCCAGCGTCAGTTCTCGTACGTCTGAGTAGTTCCACTACCTAGACTTACTTTGAATTCCCCGACCAATTTTGCTTCCCCCAGCAGCTGATCACAAGGCTGAAATGTCACCATTTGTTTCCTTTAGGTCTGTATTAATCAGGAGTCTGATAGAAACTCAATTCAAACCAAAGCAAGCAAAATGAGGAGATTGTTGGCTCAGCAAGGAAAATGTGAACAGTTGAATCCCGTGAAAGGCAGGGAACTCAAGATTTTAGGACGAAATGGCATCAAGAGCTTAGTGCCAGGATTCCCTTTCTGTCTTGTCACTATAGTGATGTCGTGCTTATAGCAGGCTACATGACTCTCTGTATGGTGGCGTTGGGAGCTATCCAAATACACCACTCCAATTTCCTTGGGGTGGCTGAGAGAACGTGCCTGAGAGAAATGCAGCTAGAGAACTCCACTGAGCCCCCAGCTGCTGAAGTTCATTGCCTGTGTTAGCTTAAAGGCTACCTTTCTGGTGTGCCGCTTCTAGCGAGTGACAAATTTGTCAAAGATACTAAGGCAGACCCAGCCCTGGAAGACCCAGCATCCCTGGATGACTGATTTTGGCTTGAAGACTCTCCAATGGCCTTGTCAAACCTTCCCTGGAGCACAGGGGGACCCAAGCTGCTGCCTTCTTGTTCTCTGTCAACTGGGATCTGACTTGCGCTGCAGTATGATGGTGCTACCATTTTCATTTTCTTGGCTTCCTTCCTGGTTTTCTCCCACTGGTGATTCACCTAATGAGATCGTTGCCCACTTAATCCTGTCTCAGCGACTGCTTCTGGAGAACCAGATTACCCTTGAGGGACCTTGCTGTAGGGAGCAGGGTGGACCAGAAGACACAACTGCACACCTGTGGATCCAAAATAGTGCCCTGCTGCGGCCTTGCTTCATACAGACTGTTTCCAGCTAACGCAGTGGGAGTCTATGGCTGGCCCAATCTGCTAATAGGCAACTTCGACTTGGTGATTCCCCAAGGATCTGGCTGTAAGGTGTCCTGCAATCGGAAGGCTCTCCCTGCCCTACTCCTGCTCCCTCCCCTTTATCCTACTCTGGTGGTCCCCTGAGAAGTCTCTTCCATGTCTAATCCCACCTTGGTACCTGTTCTTCAAAAGACCTGAACTGACACTTTGTAACAGAGCACTGTGGATGCATCTTAAGAGGTTTTTACATCAGCTCCTACCACCATAAAAATAATTATCATTCTTTCTTTTTTCCTAGGAGGGTGAAAAATAACAAGCAAACAAAAACATAAATCATAAAAAAATCTCTCCCAGGGAAGACTAATTGGATTGGCCTGGGTTGGATGAACCAAGTAACTGTAATCAAGAGAGTGAGTCATGTTAGGGCATGGCAGCCTATAATTGAAAATTAGGTATTAAATATTTTCAGATAGCCAGAAGAAGGTACGCCCTCAGCCCCAAGAGAGGTTTTTGAATGTTCTCATTACAAAGAAACTAAATGCATCAGGTGATGGATTTGCGAGCCCCCTTGATTTGATCAATATACAACCTACATTGAAACATCAAATAACTCCCCATAAATATATGCAATTAAAAAGTGTCAAAACTTATTGGGGAGCCACACACAGTGGTGCATGCCTGTAATTCCAGTGGCTTGGGAGGCTGAGGCAGGAGGATCATGAGTTCAAAGCCAGCCTCAGCAACAGTGAGGCACTAAGCAACTCAGTGAGACCCTGTCTCTAAATAAAATACAAAATAGGGCTGGGGTGTGGCTCCGTGGTTGAGTGCCCTTGAGTTCAATCCCTGGTACCCCCACCCACCCCCCAAATATTATTCAGGAGTCTCGAGGTACAAGTGCCAGGAGGAAGGACAAAATACAAAAATACAGAAGGGGCTTCTCAGGGCACTGCGAAAGATGGTGGAGGGGCAGGCCCTGGTATTAGATGGCTGGGGCCAACTCCTGGGCCGCATGGTGATTATCACAGTTAAACGGATACTTTTGGGTCATGTTCTGCAAAAGTTTTTTGAGCATTTCTACAGAAACAAGTGAAAGTACCTGGCCTTCCTCCGTAAGCAGATGAACACCAACCCATCCCAAGGCTTCTACCACTTCTAGGTCCCCAACCACATCATTTGGAAGACTGTGCAAGACATTCTGCCCCCATGAGACCCAGTAAGGCCAGAGTGGCCTGGACCACCTCAAGGTATCTGATGAAATCCCGCCACTGTATGACAAAAGGCCGAAGGTGGTTCTTGCTGTCCTCAAGGTCAGATGCCTGGCACCTGCAAGAAAACTGGCCCACATGGAGCCCCGGCTCATCAAGAGGTTAGCTGGAAGTGGCAGACAGTGACAACCACCCTCGAAGAGAAGAGAGAAGAAGGCCAAGATCAGTTACCAGTAAAAACAGCTCATGAGGTTATGAAAACAGGCTGAAAAGAAACCGACGAATAAAGGGAGGTCGATTCCTGGTCTGAGCCCAAATAAAGAGAGTTTATTCTGAAGATTTAAAAATATAATAAAAATCATCACCACCATTGTCCAGAAGGGGCCAGAGGTAGGGAACAAAGTCAGGGAATAGGCCAGGGAGACCCGGATCACAGGATTGACCCCAGGTCAGTTAGGATCAGATCGCAGTGGACATGGGCTTAAGGACTGCCCAGGGTTTCAGCTACCATTTATAGTTTGCTTTTAAGGTCTGGCAGGAACGCGACGAGTGGGTGGGACAGCCTCATCGACAGGTCTAGGGCTGGATCAGCCGTGGCACGGTATAAAATGCACACACTGAACTCTTAATGCAAACCAAATTGAGCCACAATTATAGATTAGTGTATTTAGAACTTTAACGGAATTTTCCAGGAGAAGTCAGGGCCGGTGAGCTCTGTGCAAGTCAATAAAAATCTGTTAATTCTTGGGTATTGGAGGCTTTGGGAAATAAAAAAGAATAACTGCAAAGGAGGATTTTGGGTGTTTATTCCTTATGCATCTTCTGAGATAAAAGAGGTGGTTTGGGGACTGGCAGACAGGAAGTGCAGATACAGACTTACAGTCTAGCTGGGGAAGTCAGAGTCTAGGACCCTCCCTGTACATTCTCTGCACAGCCACCAATCTGTCACAGCCTCTCTCTTTTTGAGCACCTACAATGGCCCTTTGTGTCCTTACTATAGGCCAGGTACTGTGTTAGGCACTTATTGTGTATCTTTTCTTTTTTTGGGGGAAGTGGGTAGGTACTGGGGATTGAACCCAGGGGTGCTTTACCACTGAACTACATCCCAAGTCCTGTTTTTAAATGTTTTTAAAAATTTATTTTGAGGGCTGGGGTTGTGGCTCAGCGGTAGAGCGCTTGCCTAGCATGTGCGCGGCCCGGGTTCGATCCTCAGCACCACGTAAACATAAATGCATTACATTGTGTACAACTAAAGCAAATAAATAAATATTAAAAAAATTCATTTTGAGACACAGTCTTGCTAAGTTCCTGGTTTGGTGGGGGGGTCTCACTAAGTTGCTGAGACTGTCTTTGAACTTGCGATCCTCCTGCTTCAGCCTCCCAAGCTGCTGGGATTATAGGAGTGCACCACTATGCTTGGTCATTACTATGATTATTCCCATTTCACAGATAAGGACACTGAAGGTCACAGAAGCAAAGTCAATTGCCAAAGCCACACAGGACAAAGTGGATCTGTAACTGGAACACCTAAGACTGAGATTGATCACACCACTCATACATCCCCAGTCTGCTTTTAACTCTTTAAGTTTCTCCGTTACCAACTTTTATTCCTTGTTTTCCCACATATGCACTGGATGCCCACAGTGGTCCCTTCAGCTAGGACCCTGGCCTTTATGGGTTATTATTAAAATCATCTTTGTTTTGAACTAGGTAGCACAGGCAAGCGACACAAAATTTATTTATAAAAGGGTGTGCAGACATCTCCCTCAGTTATCCAGTGTAATAGTCTGCTTTCTCTTGCTATTAATAAAATACCTGATGCTGGGTACTTATTTATTTATTTATTTATTGGTACCAGGGATTGAACTCAGGGGCACTCGACCACTGGGCCACATCCCCAGCCCTTTTTTTGTATTTTATTAGAGACAGGGTCTCACTGAATTGCTAAGTGCCTCGCCATTGCTGAGGCTGGCTTTGAACTCACGATCCTCCTGCCTCAGCCTCCCAAGTGCTGGGATGACAGGCGTGCGCCACCGCGCCCTGCTTGAGGCTGGGTATTTATAAAGAGGTGCATTTAGCTTGTGGTTTTAGATGCTGAAAGCCCCAGATTGGGCTGTCCTACTTGTTCAGCTTCTGGAGAAGATCTCATGGTGGGCGTATCATAATGGCGGGAAAATGTGTAGAAGATACCACATGGTGAGACAGGAAGCCAAAGGGATGCCCGAGACAAGTTTTCTGTTTTTATAATAAATCATTTTCTTGGAAACTAACTGGGGCCCTTTGAGAATTGCATTAATCCCTTCTAAGGGTGGTTCTCTCAATGACCTCACCTCTTTAAGAGTTCCCATCAACTCAGTGACTCCACCATGGAGACCAAGCTTCCAGCACATGAATCTTTGGAGATGAACCCTATCCAAATCATAGCATGTAGTTCTCGTCTTATGTTGAGGCATAGAAGCTATTTGTATTTCCTTCCTTTCATGCTCATTACTATACAACTACACACACACACACACACACACACACACACACGCACGCACACGTATTTGTTGGTTTTGCTTTTTATTTATATGTACAAGCTTTTAATATATTAAGGAAATTTGTGCTATGCCTGTGGTATGTATTTTCCTCAGTAGGTCTTTTGCCTTAGGAATTTATGAAAGCGTTTTCCATGGAGGAACATCATGGTAGTCAAATTTATCAATTTTAAAATTTATGACTTCTGCGATATATCACTCTTAGACAGCTTTTCCTTAGGTTATAAAATAAAATTTCCTACATTTTCTTCTACTACTATTTTGGTTTCAATCCATCTGGAAATTTTTTGATGTAATGTGTGAGATATGGACCTTAAAACTTAAGTTTTGTTTTCCCAAGGTAACAATCCAGTTATTCCAATAATGTTGATTGAATAATCTTGTTCTCTGCTGGCTTGAAATGCCATGTTTATTGTATACCAGATTTATGGATACATTTAGGTTTATTTCTGAGTTTTCTCTTTATTGATCTGTCTCTCCATACACAAGAACCACACTGCTTAAATTACTGCAGCTTTATGTCATTCTAATAGTGGTAGAGCTGGGCCTTCTCTTTTTAATATCCCTTTTCAGAATTCTTCTTGTGATTCCAGTTTACTTATTCTACGTGGATTTCAGAGTCCATTTGTCTATTTACCCCCCAAATCCATTGGCTTTTTATTTTTTTCTATTTGAATCTCATTCCATTTCCCAATTAGTCTAGGGAGAAATGACATTTTAACGATGTTGTAGCTTTCTGAGGACATGATCTACCTTTTCTGTTGTCACTCAAGTGATCTTTGTTGTTCCTTAGTCATATTAATTTTTTTTCAAAAGAATCTGCACACATCTTGTTAAGTTTTATGATAGGTAATCCATCTTTTTTCGTTGCTATTATAATTTCTTCTTTCCCTCATATTTCCTAAGTGGATGTTGTTTTGGCAACATTGTAAAAGCTCCAGTTCTGGCTGTGCTGTCTCAGGCTGCTTTGGAAAACTTTACATCTGATTTGACTTGAGTTCCGGTTCTTTCCCAGCTTGCAGGCAAGGTCCAGAACCCTGAGACAGAAGTCGTTTAAAGGTTCGGGCTAAGGGATTGTCCAATCCCTATACTGAAGCACCTTTAGGACGGGTAGGTTGTACCATGCATATTAAAACAGATTGATAATGTTGTACATATTATAAACACCTACAAATATGCATAAATCTAATGCTTTTTAGTCCACCATGAGGTGACCACATCAGGGCAAAAGATGGCCAATTAAAGCTTCAATCTGAGCTGGGCGCAGTGGTGCACACCTGTAATCCCAACACTTGGAGTTCAAAGCTGGCCTCAGCAATGGCGAGGCACTTAGCAACTCAGTGAGACCATGTCTCTAATAAAATACAAAAAAGGGCTGGGGATGTGGCCCAGTGGTCGAGTGCCCCTGAGTTCAATCCCTAGTACCAAAAAAAAAAAAAAAAAAAAAAAAAAAAAAAGCTTCGATCTGAGACTTACCTTTATTCCCCCCCCCCCCCACCCCAGTTTGGACATACTTATCTTTGGTGTCCTGACAATTGCTCATCTTGAGGAAATTAAGGTAGCATCCAGTATTATACCTGCTAAAGATATGAAGCTGTTTTTTCCTTTTATCGTAAGAGGCAATAAGGTATCTCCCACCCAGGAAAATGGAATCTTGGGCCCCCAAGGAAACCTCTCTAACTGTTCTTCGGCTAGTATTAGGATTCATCAATGTTAGTTGAAACATTGAGAAAATGTGATCTACAGTAACTACCAGGGTTCCTTGGTGGGATTGGACCCCCGTTGCCCGGAGTGGCCTCCTGTTCACTCATGCACTTTTCCTGGCTCTCTTACCTTTTTCCTCTCACTCCACCCCACCCCCATGCTTCCCAGGATGGCCAATTAAGCAAACTCTCTGCATTCAAATGTTAGTCTGAGGATTCTAGTCTTCATCTGGTACACTGACCCCTGACTCAGTGAAGCGTCCTCAGACTGCACTCCAGGAAGAAGGAACAGCATTCCAGGTAGAGGCACAGAGGTATGACAGAGTATACTTTGTTTAGGGAAAAGGAAGAGCTCAAGGAAGGCTGGGAGAAGCCGGGTGCAGTGGCACAGACTTGTAATCCCCGCATCTCAGAAGGCTGAGGCAGGAGGGTTGCAAGTTCAAGGATAGCCTCAGCAATGTACCCAGGCCCTAAGCTACTTAGTGAGACCCTGTCTCTAAATAAAATAGAAAAAGGGTTGGGGATGTTGCTCAGTGGTTAAGCACATGTGGGTTCAATCCTGAGCACCAAAAAAAAAAAAAAAAAAAAAAAAAGAGAGAGAGAGAGAGAGAGAGAGAGAGAAAGGAAGAAGGAAGGCAGGGGAGATCAACTAGAAGATGCATAAATTCCTTGTTAAACAGTGGCTCTCTCCTCTATGGAGGAAGGCTGGTGGGATTAGAATGGGATTTTTCAGAAGTCCCTCTGGAGGTCTGGTGGTGGGCAGGACAGCTGTCTGGGGAGGCAGGAGAAAGCAGACCTGCTCCTCTCCACTCCTGGCCCTTTGGCCCAAGGCTTGGTCTCTAAACTCCAGCTCTGTCGAGCTCTGGGGCAGAGGCTCCCACTCAGCCAGCCACCTGCTTCCCTGCCGAGTCTCTGGCTGCCCTCATCACCTGCCAAGTTGTGCTGTTGCTGGGGCTGCAGTCGCAGCGGCGGGAAGTGGGCGGAGCTCAGTCGCCGACCGACCGCGGCACACGCTGTTACCAGGCCTGGGGCTGCAGTCTGTCCCCATGGGCTGTTCAATTGGAATTTTCCTTTCTGCAGCTGTTTTTTACCCACTTGCCGGTCTGCACGCTGGGTGCGGGGCTCATCTGAGATTGCCTATTCAGACGGTCATTGATATTCCTCTCTTGTCAGCTCCTGTCAATGGGGGAATTGGGAGGCATTTGCAGGAGAGGCTGTGCAAGGACCAGGTGTCTTTCCAGCCTGCCTCTTTACAGAGATGTGGTACTTTTTTTTTTTTTTTTTTTTTTTTTTTTTTTTCTTTTCTTTTTGAGCAAGTTTTCACAAGCAGTCCTGTGTCTCGTTTTCTTTGCCTTCTGTTCTTACTTTTGTTTATTTGTTTATTTTTGCTTGCTCACTTCCTCCCTCCCGCCAGGCATTCAAGATTCAGAGATGACTCAGACAAAAAAAATCTCTGCCCTCAGAAAGATCCTAGTCTAATGGGAGAAATAGAACATGACCCAGTAATTACAACACCACATGCTGAGTACTGTGATTTGAGTTATTTATGTATTTTTAAAAAAATATTTGTTCAGTGAATTAAGAAAAAAATAAATGAATGCATGTCAGGGCTTGGAGGAGAGAGGTACAATCAGGCAGGGCTTTATAGAGGTGGTGGCGCCTGAGCTGCGAGGGGAAGGGCTGGTTGTAATTATGAGCACCTGCTAACTGACAGGCACCATGCTAGGCCCTTCAAGCTCACATTGTCATGACAACACCATGAGGCAGATGGCCCTAATTTACAGTGGAAGAAAACCTCAGAGGGATTAGATAAGTTGCCTGAAATCTTAAACTTGCAAATGGTACAGTTAGGATTCCAGAACAGCTCTGTCAGCCACGAAGCCTGGGGTTTCTCTTTTGGAACATGCACTGCACTGCCAGTTTCGGGGAAGGGCATCCGAAGCTGAGGGAAGAGCTTGGGTGAAAGTTTGGAGGCACACTCAAAGAGCGCACAGGGGCTATTTTTGCAACCCTGGGTTGCCATGCTCTCTAAAGCCCAGAACCTTCCAAGCATTCAGCTATGACCTATAGGAAAAGCAAGCGGCCAAGAACTGTTCAACTCTTCCTTCTAAAGTTGGGAATCTCAGTTCTTCTGTGCCAGCCTGTGTGACCTTGGGGAAGTCTCTTCCCTTCTCTGATCCTCTGTTTCCTCATTTTATTAAAAATGAGAGTGAGATGCCTACCTACTGGAACCGATGCAAGAATTCAAGATGAGATCTGGAGCCATCATTACTATTGATCTGTTCAAGGTGACTTCAGGCTACCTGGGTCTGGCTCCTGATGGAGGGGTTGGCTGAATCATGAAGCAAGGAGACTTCAAGATAATTGGACGGGGGAATGCCATCTATCTGCCAAGAAACGAGGGTGCTGGCAGTCAGCCTACTTCTAGCCTGCTTCGAATGGACCAGATGCTATTTTGGAGATGAGAAAAGACATTCTCTTGACACTGGCAGTATAGGGAGAAGACAAAAACCAGGAGATAGAAATACTGACTCACTCCTGATCAGGAATGGGGGGCAGGTGAGCCAGTCAGGCATCTTTAGCTCCTCATCATTCATGCATGGCAGATTCTGCAAATGTGCAGGGTAAAGGGGAAGGGATGGAGGGAGCATGCTGATGTGCTTTCAGACAGAATCACACTCATAAAGACAACCATCAAGTGTGAGGCCTTGGACTGCAACTCTATTTTCTCAGATCCCTGGAGCTGGCTGTTTATAAGAGTAGAAATGGGGCCATCTGCTCTGAGCTGGCCCTGGAACCAAGGAACCTCTCCCTGGGGGCAGCCACACAGGAACTCATATGATGTTGTGTCATGGGTTGGCAGTGGAGGAAAATTTCTTCTCAATGTGCAGATATAGTAAGGGAAAAGTTAGGATTTGTTTATTTTTGTTTTTGCAACTGATGGAAGAGCTCACCCATTTTCCTCTACTGCAAATTTGCTAAAATGATTCCTACCTCATAATGGCTACTGCCAGGGGATTGTACATTCACTCAGAGAGTGAACATACAGCATCTGTCACAGTGCTTAGCACATAGACAGTGCTCATTAAAGGTGGCAGTGATTATGACATGCTATTTCACTGGTATAGCAGTGAAATAGCTATTTCTTCTCCTTTGTAGTCTGAATCCTCATATTCCCACCAGATATGATAACTATATCAAAATAAAATCTTTGCATAGAATCTCATAGTTTATCCCAACCTCTTAATTTTGCCCATGAAGAAAAGGAGACTCAAAAGGAAGGAAAAAATTGATTCCAGAATACTGGATAGATATCAGACTATTAAGATTGCACCAGAGATTCAAACATATATCTGAGCCAGGCACGGTGGTGCATGCCTGAAATCCATTGATTTGGGAGGCTGAGGCAGGAGGATCACAAGTTCAAAGCCAGCCTCAACAACTTAGTGAAGCCCTAAGCAACTTGGCAAAAACCCTGTCTCAAAACAAAAAAATAAGGTCTGGGGATACGGCTCAGTGGTTAAGTGCCCCTTGGGTTCAATCCTCAGTACCAAAAAAACAAAACATATATCTGCCAATATTCAAATAATAACATATATTTCACTATTTTCTTTATACTAATTGCTATCATAAAAGTATTCCCAGCTGGGCACAGTGGCACATGCCTGTAATCCCAGCAGCTTGGGAGACTGAGGCAGGAGGATCCTGAATTCAAAGCCAGCCTCAGCAAAAGCCAGGCGCTAAGCAACTCAGTGTGGCCTTGTCTCTAAATAAAATACAAAACAGGGCTGGGGATGTGGCTCAGTGGTTGTGTGTCCCTGAGTTCAATCCCCAATGCCTCCTCCCCCCAAAAAAAAGGGTTCCTACCACGAGGTGGCCTTGGTATTAGGACCTATTTATATATAATCTCATTTAATTTTCTTCAATGACTGTGTAAAGAATAACTAACCCCATTTTACATATAAATACACTGAGTCTTATTAGAGAAATGACATGATACTGCCCAGTTCATAAGTGGCTGAAGCAGGGGCTAAAGCTACATGAGTTTGGCTCTTACCATCTAACTGGTTCACAATCCAGGAGTGGCCCAGGAGGACTGAAGACCCAGGGGCTACCTGTTGACTCTGAAAACACAACAGTTCATTCACTAGCACCTTGTCAGTCCCACTTCCCACCACCTGGAAGGCATCTCCAGCAAACAAGGACTGTACCAGAAGTAGAGGGAGGGGGTTGATTTCTGCACGGACGTGGTCCAGAGAGCTCAGCCCTAGGGGTCCCTGGCATGGGTCGAACACCAAGTGGAGGGGATGCTCCCTCACTCCTGGTTGAAGCAGTGTGAGGAGGCTGCAGGAAAACAAACTGCTGATAAATCCTCCGAGTTTTCCCAGGCGGGGGAAACCCACTCTCCGTTGCTCATGTGTGCATGACAGAGATGCTCCCCCGTCGCCATGGCAACAGCCAACACACTCGCATCCTGCAAAAGGCCAGAGTTGCTTTGTGGGGAGCTGGGGTCCTGGCTGGGTGAAAACAGGGGTGGGGGCATAGTGGGGTGGGAAGAAGGGTTGTCTCATTAGCTAGATACTTCTGGCTTGAAGCTAACTTGTTCCTTGGGCAGGAATGTTTACACAGAGTCCTGGTTATGCTAATAATCCTCTGAGCCTGCAAGACTCTGGATAATGAGAGGTGGTAGGAAAGCTTGCGAGAAGAGCCCAGGAAGGGCATGCTATTTCTCCTACGGCTTTTTGATAAGTGTGTTTATTAGGCAAGCTGATGATGGATCCACCTCTCTTAGGGGCTTGTCAGAATATCCTAATGGAGAATCTCACAGGTTTTGCCTTCGGTCCGTCCTGCTTTCTAGCTCTGCAACATTTTCGTCCTAAGATCTGATGATAGCTGGTATAACCTCGCTGAGTATAAATTGCTTCACTGGCTAGAAAAAAGGAAGGCGGGGGGGGGGGTGATACTTAACATGTGAAGATAACATATGGGCAGTTTCTGGTACGTGGTTTCATTGTAGTTATTATTGAGTCCCCACACCATCAGAGAAATGGAGACTTGGTAAGGGGACCATCTCTGACTCCCTTAAAATCAGGGGAAACCTGGAATTAGAATTCACATCTCCTATGCTTCCTTCTCAAACCATCTGCTAGTATTTAGTGTTTGCTCTGCAGACTGGGCCCCTGCTTGTGCCTCCTGGCTCAGCCTGACTCCGCCCAGCGAACATCACAGCACCAGACCTTGGGGATCACCTCACTCAGCTCCCTCTCCCTCATTTTTCAGGCCAGGAAACAGAAGCCTTGAGAGAAGAATGAAGTGCCCTGTTCAAGGTCACCTGGGGAAGGTAGATGCATTAGTTGGAGTGGTTGTTACATTAGTGGGTATGACTAAGCCTGAGAGTCACTGCAAGAAGGTCGGCCTCACACCTGCCTGGATTCCCCTGGGTATTTAACGTTGGGATAAGCATGTGTGGGGAGAATCCTTTTTATTTATTTATTTATTTTTTTTTTGTATTTCAGCTGTAGTGCTGGTGAGCTCTGTGGTTCCATGGGCGTCAGAAATATGAATAGCTAACATTTGCATGGTGCTTTACAGCTCAGATGCTGTCTTATTTAGTCTCTCCACTAAGCCTTCAATGTAGTTGTAATAGTTATCACTGTTCTTTTACAGGTGAGGAAACTGAGGCAGGGAGTGACTTACTCAAAGTTATATATAATTAACAGAAGGCAGATTTAGAAATTGACTTATATATGTGTGGTTCCTAATTGTAGCAAACTGGCCTGGCTCATGGTGGGGGCCTGGCTATTCTCTGATGGCCTTATACAGATTTGAAGAGAAAGGCATGTGGCGGGCTGACCTGGGCACCATCAAAACAGGCCCACCTCAATGGAGATGACAAACACTTGTCATGGGCTGTCCAAAACAACAGGTAACAGAGATGGTGTGGCAGGCAGCGATGACGTCTCTCCTAGTAAATCTTTGGCTCTTCCAAAGTGCTTCTCGAATCAGGCAGATGCTACCAGGTCTCTGGGCCTCTTTGCAAGTCACAGAAACTTGCAAAGCCATTTAGTGATGGAGCAGGACTAGAATGAACAATTTCTGGATCCCAGACTCTTTTGACTTCTCCTTAGAGCAGATGAATCTGAATGGGGTCCCTGATCCCGGGATGTCTTCAAGAGCCAAGGAAGGGGCTGGGGTTGTGGCTCAGTGGTAGACGCTCGCCTAGCACGTGCGAGGCCCAGGTTCCATCCTCAGCACCACATAAACATAAATGTGTTGCATTGTATACAACTAAAGCAAATAAATAAAAAAAAAAAAAAAAAAGAGCCAAGGAAGGCACGTTTTTAGCCGACTTCCTTTTTTCGAGAGGAAACCTAGACAACGAGCATTTTGGCAAGTAGCTCACGGCAGCACGTTTTCCTTTAAGCTTGTTTTTTTGAGTTCAGCATACCCAAGGCACTTTAACTCCTTAGTCACGTTCCCAGCCCTTCTCCCTGTAAGCTTTCTCTGCTGCTTTGTTGCTGGGGGTGGGGGGTAGAAATCAGAAAGGTGACAAGGCATGGAAATTGGTTCTTGATTTTAGCACGGTTCTTTCACCTGCAGTTTCCAGATGTTTATCTGTGTTTTCAATTCGGGGGACGATAAAGATTACACAAGGGGAGACCTCAGAGAGTCCTGGGCTTCCACAAGTGGGAGAGACCTTTGAGATTCTAACATGTGGCTTCATAGGTCACTGAGGAATAAAGAAAGGTGGGGAGGACACCTCTGCTGATTGCTTTGGGAAAAATGCCCTCTACCTGAGGAAAAGGGAAGTCTTATTTGGTTTGAAAGGAAGATAGGAAGAAAAAATCCTAGCAGCTGGGTGCAGTGGCGCACGCCTGTCATCCCAGCACTTGGGAGGCTGAGGCAGGAGGATCGTGAGTTCAAAGCCAGCCTCAGCAATGGCGAGGCACTTAGCAACTCAGTGAGACCCTGTCTCTAATAAAATACAAAAAAGGGCTGGGGATGTGACCCAGTGGTCGAGTGCCCCTGAGTTCAATCTCTGGTACTAAGAGGAAGAAAAGACCCTAACGGGGCTAGAATTTTATATTTTATAGAATTTCCCGAATCCAAACCCAGCCCTCTCTTCAATTCCAGGTAAAAGCCATATTTTACCTGGATCTGGGACCGAGATCCACAGGTATAGATGAGGGGAAGATTTCTATTACAGTTCGTTAAAACCCAGGACTGTGTATAATGAAGTACAGGATGCAAAGACACTTCTTGGCACGGATCCAGTGGAATGTGGAGGAGGACTTTGGTTTAAGCAGAGTGATTTACAGTTGTACCCACGGATGAAGAACTTCTGATCATACACAACTGACCATTGACCTCTTATGCCCTATGAAAAAACAGTCTCTACTTCCACAAGAATATTCTTATTAAAACCTACCAGAAAATAATGTAATTAATAGGATAATTGATATATATGTTATGTGTTTGTATATATATGCATATACATATATATTTATTTATTTAATATTTTGGGACTGGGGACTGAACTCAGGAGCACTTTACCACTGAGGTACATTCCCAGCCCTTTTTAAAATTTTTTATTTTGAGACAGAGTCTCGCTAAGTTGCTTAGGGCCTTGCCAAGTTGCAGAGGCTGGCCTCAAACTTGCGATCCTCTTACCTCAGCCTCCTGAGCTGCTGGGATTACAGGTATGTGCCACTGCTACCGGCTCGATACATTTTTTGATGATCTTATGATTCTGTCTCTACTGCTTTAATGAAGGAATCTTAAGCAAAGCAGTCATCTGGGAACATTCTGATCTAGATCCCATGATTGGGATACTAATTTGTGTTAGATGCTTTATTTGGTGTTATAGATCATTTTGAGAAACAGAACACAGAATCCCTCACCTTGAGATGCTTATAAAAAGACAAGCTGGATGAATGCTAATGACATTAATGTACCAAGTAGTCCTTCATTATCTTCAGGGAATATACTCCAAGATTCCAAGTGAGGCCTAAAACCACAGAAATCATTCTCTATTTTTTCCTAAACATACATACCTATGACAAAGTCTAATTTATAAATTAGGCATAGAAAGAGGTTAACAGTAATAACTAATAATAAAATTGAACAATTCCAACAATATGCTCTAATAAAAGTTGTACAATTCTGGTCTGTCAAAATATCTGTCCATAGATCTTAGCAATTTTGGCATATGCTTTTTTCTTTCCTTATTAAATTGAGAACTGTCACCTTTTCACTTAAAGTAAGCACTTTACAGCTTCTTGTTGGCATATTCTCTTTGGCCAGCATCATTATTCTTGTGCTTAGGGGGTCATGAAGTAAAACAAGGGTCACTTGAACATAAGCATCATGGCACTATGACCGATGATGGGATAATGGAGACAGCCCACTGAGTGACTAATGGGTGGCCAGTACATCCACACTGGATGAAAGGATGATTCACGTCCCCTGTGACAAAACAGGACAGTGGGAGATTTCATCACACTACTCGGAATGATGCACAACTCAAAACTTATGAACTGTTCCTGGAATTTTCCATTTAGTGTTTTCAGACTGTAGTTGACCACAGGTAACTGGCACCGTGTGCACCACTGCAGAACTGTGGATAAGAGGGAACATCGGCACACAAATAGTCTCTCTGAGCCTCCCCTACAAATACTGGAGGGCATACTACACGCCAGGTGCCATGCAAAAGTTCAAGGAATAAAGTAACAACAAGGACAAGGGTTTTGGTTTCCCAGAGTAGATATACACAATCTTATTACTTGTCAGTACAGCCTCCCCGACTTTGTTCTTACTATCTCTTCTATCTTGGTTGGCTTCTCTGAATTCTACCCATTTTCCAAGGCCTGAGCCTGAACTCCCCAATGAAATTTTCAGTCCCTGCAATCTCTTCTTCCTCTGGCTCCTTTAACACTCACTGCCTGCTGCATGTTTGGTCATTCACAGGTTGTTCTGTTATTGCTAATTATGTGCTTGCATGTTTATGAACTGCCTTATTTATTTATTCATTTATTTATTTGCAGCACTGAGGATTTAACCCAGGGGAGCTCTACTGTTGATCTCCATTCCCAGCCCTTTTTATTTTGAGGCAGAGTCTCACTAAGTTGCAGGGGCTGGCCTCAAACTTGCAATCCACCTGCCTTAGCCTCCTGAGTTGCTGGGATGATAGATGTGCACCACTGCACCAGGCCTGAGCTGTCTTCTCTTAAGAACTTGAGTTTGATTCGTCTTCTAATCTCCTTTACACTCCAGTCCCTAGCATAATGCTTATGCGAGTTAGGCACTCAAAACATATTTATTAATTGGTTCGTTTTAAAAAATAATGCATATACTACAAGCTTAATGGGAGAATTAATAAAATCTATCTTCTATCTATCATCTTTCAATCAAGTTTTGTATACAGTTATATATAAAGGATAACCCAGTCACATAAAAAGCAGAAGAGACATAGTGCCAACATCCCACCATTAGAGATACATGTCTTTGGAAAAGATTCCTTTGATTCCCTCAAAATACTTCCAGGAAGGACAGGGCATTAAATTAGGCTTATTTAATTATTAGTATTATTATTTTATTCTATTATTATTATATGATAATTATTAGATAATATCATTAGATAACAACAATTCTATTATTATTAGACATCAGTATTATTCTTCAATAGATAAGAACTGGGGTGGGTAAGAATACAGATCAACTCTCAAAACGACCTATGTGTCAATTATGGTACTTGATGTTGGGGTCAAAGATGATTAAGACCCAATCCTATTCTTGAAAAGTTTATGTTCTAGTCACCCCAATATTTTATTATAATTTCTTCAGGAGTTCTAACAAAGACAATATATGGAACACTAAGTGCATCCTGGAGGATTGAGGGAAAATTCCTAGAGAAGTCATCAGCTACAAAACCTCCCTGCCACATCCACTTGAGCACTTCCTCCGCTTCTCTGTTGGTAAACTCTTAAAGATGCCTCAAGGGGCTGGGGTTGTGGCTCAGCAGTAGCACGCTCGCCTAGAACGTGCGCGGCCCGGGTTCGATCCTCAGCACCACGTACGAACAAACGAATTGTGTACAACTAAAGCAAATAAATAAATATTTAAAAAAAAAAAAGACATCAAAGCAGTTTAATGAGGGGATTAAGTCTTTAAAAAAAAAAAAAAAAAAAAAGATGCCTCAAGACCCAGCTCAATATTACCTTTCTCAAGCCTCACAGAATTCTTTCTCTCCTTGGTTGCTCCTAGACTTACCTTACCCAAGGCATCTCTTACAGCATCTCTCGCATCATGTTGTGGTGAATCATTCCTGTGTTCCCCGCTATTCCCCATAGATTGCAAACTTCTGATACTCAGGGGCCACTTCCTAACTGCTCCCACCTTTGAGCCTGGGCCATGGTAGCAGGGAAGCCCCATGCACTGTTACAATTGACTGCACACCCCCTCTGATACACTGACTCAGAGCTGGATTGTGCATCTCCAAGCCCCAAGCTGTGCCAGCTGGGATGTAGGAAGCAAGAATGGCCTGCCAATATTAGTGACAAGCCACTTACTGGTTCTCTCCAGCCCAGTTAATGCTTACTGAGAGCCAATTCAAATAATAATAATTTAGGCACCACTTCTGGAATATCCACTATGTACCAGATGTTTTACACACACGATCTCATTTACTTTAACATCCTTGAAAAGTGTTATTTCTGTCCTTTTTTTTTTTTTTTTTTTAAATCATCTAGGGAAAAGAGGTTCAGAGGGGTAATTTGTCCAAGGTCATTTATCACTGTAGGTGGTCTACTTGTAAAGCACATCTGCTCTGTTGTGCTCCAGCACAACACAGGGAACAAAAATATCCCATGAGATATACACCATGAGAGGTGAAAGTAAAAGTCCAAGGGTCACACAAGATTCAGAGTCCAGGCACATAGAAGGTGGCAATGAGAAAAGCCATCGTCGATGGTAAGGCAGGTCTGAACAATAAACAGACTGGAAAACCCAAATATCTTTGAACAGCATTGGATGCACCAGTGCATGTCAAGGAAGCAGGTGGGGAGCCTTAGACATCGGCTTTGTGGGGTCCTGCAGAAAGGCTTTCCCATGGCTTCCTCTCTCTGGTCAGTGAGGAGGTGGAGAGAAGTTCCAGCTATTAGGTGGGCCACTGAAAATGCACCCCATAACTCCTTTCAAGACAGGCTGGATAGGATCCCTTTCTGTCCCTGCCTCCTGGGGTCTTGACCCTCTTGGGGAAGGGAGACTCTTCTCTAAGCCTTGAGGAAGACACTAACAGGGTTCCTTGTTAGTGGGGGCAAATTATTCCTTTCTTCCTCACCTGGGGGTTGGGAAGATGGCACATTTCTCCCTAGCTTTGGGAAAGGAGGTGGTTCTTATCTTTCTCACTATGGGGTGCGTGTGTGTGTGTGTGTGTGTGTGTGTTTGTGTGTGTGTGTGTGTTTGTGTACGTGCGCGAGGGGGATGGCTCCTTTTTCTCACCTCAAGGTAGGGAGGCTGACACCTCTCTTCCTTCCAAAAGGAGTGGGGACGGTTTCCTACGCCTCCATCTCGGCTGGGACACGATTCTTTTCTCTCCAACCAAATAAAGGTGGTGGGGACTTTCAGCTCTCTCTTCCCTTCCTTCCCACGCCCTCGCCACACAGTCACGCTCAGGTGACCGGAGGCCTGGCTCTCCCTATCCCCAAGTCCCCAGAGCCGGGAGAAAGCGGCCAGGTGCCCCCAGCGCGGGCGGCGGGGCCGGCTCTGCGGCGCGGGGCGGGGCCAATCGTAGCCCCGCCCCGCCTCCCGCCTCCCGCCTCCCGCCCAGCCTCGCGCTGCCGGGCTCGCCCGCCCAGTGCGCCGCGGCTGTCTGCTGGGCTCGCGCGCCGCCGACCGAGCCTCCGCCGCCCCAGCCGCCCCAGCCGCCCCAGCCGCCGCCTCAGCTTCGCCCTCCGCCCCTCGCCTGCCTCTGCGCCTCCCGGCCCCGCCGCCCCGCGCGCCCCCAGCCCCTCAAACCAGATGATGAACTTCCTGAGGCGCCGGCTGTCGGACAGCAGCTTTATCGCTAACCTGCCCAATGGCTACATGACCGACCTGCAGCGGCCCGAGCCCCAGCAGCCCCCGCCGCCGCCCTCGGGGGCGGCCTCGGCCTCGTCGGCGACCCCGGCCGCCTCGCCGGGCCCCGAGCGGAGGCCGCAGCCCGCCCCGGCGCCCGCGCCGCAGCCCGCGCCGCAGCCCGCGGCGGCGCCGTCGGTGGGCAGCAGCTTCTTCAGCTCGCTGTCCCAAGCCGTGAAGCAGACGGCCGCCTCGGCGGGCCTGGTGGACGCGCCCGCGCCCGCGCCCGCCGCCGCCAGGAAGGCCAAGGTGCTGCTGGTCGTCGACGAGCCGCACACCGACTGGTAGGTGACCGGCGCAGACCGGGGAGCGGGTGGTCCCGGGGGTCCCCGAGGACACAGCTCAGACCCGTGCCAAGTGGGGTCCGCGTGGTCCTGCAGCAGGGAGACGGGGGCGAGCGTGCGCGCGTGCGTGCGTGCGTTTGGGGGGCGAGGGAGGGCGCTGACCAGCCTGGACAGGTGAATCCCGAGTTAAAGGACTTGCTCCGTTGCTCCAGATCCCCCCACCCCACCTTCCCAAGACCAGAAGGAGCTACTCTTTGCAGCGGGAAAGGCTCTTAAGAAATAGTTCTTTTGGGGGGTAGGGAGAAGGAAGGGGCAGACTTGACAGCTTAGACACAGACAACCCCCAAGTGAAGATGGTCCCAGAGGGCCATTTTTAAAAGACCCATAAAAAAAGGTTCTACTTCGTGAGACACGCAGTGAATTGGGAATGCAAATTGGCCTGGGTTGGGGTGGTGGTGATGGTGATTTTTTTTTTTTTTTTTTAAAACCTGGACCCTTGAAGACTGATGTCAAATATCGACATCAAGGTGGATCAAATCACAGATGTAGTAGCCCAGGTCTCCAAGTGTGGCTGAAGTCTGTTTAATAAGAATAAAATTCTTGTATTTTGTGCAGCCGGGAAGGGATGTATGGGTTTTTGGTTTGTTTTTGTTTTTAATAATGTGTGTGTGTGGGGGGTGGGGGTGGAAGCGATCGGTGGCTTTTTGCAGCTGAAAGATGAAGACCTAAATAATATATTCTGGATTTTTACAGGTGCACAATAAAAGGATCTGCCTTAATGCAGTAGATGGGAAACTTCAAGATGTTTTTCTTTTCCTTTCTTTCTTTCTTCTTCTTCTTCTTTTTTTTTTTTTTTCTAAAGGGATATGTGGTATTTTTCCAACTTAGAATGATGAAGGCTGGGAAAACTGTTATCTCTAGTTGGGAAAAGCATGAATGAACATTTGAGACTAAGAGTGGATCTGTTTGATGCAGCAGAAGGTTGATCCCATGGGATGGTGGGATGGTGAAATGGACTGGTAAAGGGCTTGAAGAAAAGAGGGCCAGAAATCTGGGATGCTTTTTCCTTATGAATATGAGGAAAGGATTTTTAGTTTGTTTGTTTTATTTTTTCTCAAAGGGATTGAGGTTGGACCTGAGTGTTCCTCCCAAGAGGAAGGCACAGAGGGACTACAGAGCTGTTTATCTCCATTTCCTCTTGGCTGCTTCATTGCTTTCCTCCCTCAATCTCTCATTGAAAGGCCTGGGGAAGAAGGGGAGTGTGTGAGCTGGTAGAAGTGAGATGTAGATGTGGAGATGCCCTCCTGCTGGCTGCTGATGTGGCCATTCTAGAGTCCTTTGGGTGACTTTTGTGAGTGGCTTCTTCTCCTCAATAGTAGAATAGAAAGACCCTTGCCAGGAAATGACAGAGGTCATGCAAGGGGGTAATGGGAAAGGTATAGGAGAATACTACAGTGCCATTGACAACCCTCATATGAGAATTGCTCTTAGTTTAAATCAACAAGTGCTTATTAAGGGGGAAGGGAAGGTAACCAAACTCTATTAGAGCATCCATTATATGCTGAACCCTAAGGGTACAGTCAATAACGATATCCCTTTGGATTCTCACCCATAAAACTGAGCCTTAGAAAAGGTAAGTGAAGTGTTCATAGTCAAATAGCCAGCAAATGGTAGAGCCAGGATTTGAATTTTGAATTTGACTCCATTGTTGCCACTCCATTACGTTATATTGCCTCATATTATTATATTAATAATATTAGCAATATTAATAATAAGCTCCCTTTAGGGGATGAGCAATGTGGGGGCCTTTTGGAGAACTCATTCTCAAATTTTGGAGACAAATGGATTCACAGAACAGCTAAAAAAAGGGGGGGGATCAAGAATTATTGGTTGAGACTAGTGTTTCAGTAATTAGTGAGAGCTGGAATTATTGGAGAAAGCTTCACAAAAGGTGAGTCCTGAGGAAAGGCCAGGAAAAAGGGGAGAAAAGAGAATGACATTGGTGTTTCATTTTTCTGTGTAAGAATCTGACCCTTATTCATCTTGTCCTGATCTCTCATCCTGTTGAGGCTATTTGTTTGGGTCTAAGTGCTACTTAGGTACACAGAGGTAGGTAGATAATTATTTTGTATTTGTACCATAAGACTACTGCATATCTGTGTTTTAGTTAGAAATGCTTCAGTAGATTGAGATCTGCAACTCTCATTTTATAGTATTATTTTCTAGGAAGAGTACCTGGCATAAACCAGAGAATTTGCCTTGCCCTGGAGACTAGACTTCTGATGGAAGTAATAGAAGCCACTTTCCTGTGGGCTGACTCCCAACTGCTTTCCGATTTTCTCTGAAGTAATAACATTGATTTATTAAAACTCATAAGCCCAGTTTGAGTCTAGTGCTTGACAATAGTTCTGTGCTTCTGTGTTTTTTGTGCTTAATAGCAATTCCCAGAATTACAGAGTTTGTCGTCTTCTAACATGTCTTAATTTGTTAAAAACAACTCAGTTAAATATTGATGAGTGGTTTTATTGACAGATCCCTATGAATTAAGGAGCAGGTGCCTTCTTATGACAGTACCTTACAAAGGTGTTTTTGGGTCAAAAGGCTGATTTTGGTAAATTTGTCTCACAGTTTAAGCTACTTAGATAGCATTCAGTAAGCAGGTGTCATATATACCCAGTTTCATTTTCCTGGTGTTTAAATAGGAAGTCAGAGTGTAATCTCCCAGTAGAATTTAAGAATATTGGCCCCATCAGAATTATAGAATGCTAACATAAAGAGGGTTTTAACAAGCATTTAAATAATTAGAGATTTTAAAAGAAAAGCTTAAAATAGACACCCTTTCAGAACATCCTTAATACATAGCAGATTTCTTTGAATTTCTATTAGTGTAATTGTGGGTAATGTAATTTGGAGACCTTACTACTGACTAGGTTGATGGGAAAATTGGAGGGTGTTTCTCTTTCTTTCTTTTGCTTAAAATATTTTCATGTTGCCCGAGATATGTAGATTAATTGCACACTAAAGGATCATTGAAAAATATGTATGTTCCACTAAAAATGAGGCCAAGGCCATTATATAAGTTATTCATTATTAGTAGTATTTTTATATCATATCAGAAAATGTATGACTTCTCTTCACGTTTGTTTCTAAATTTGAAGTGCAATTAGGGTTGCACTTTAATGATCTTTATACTTAAACAAGGAACTGGTACCTGTTTGTGTATGTCATCTTTTTTTTTTGTGTTATCCTCTCGCTGGTGAAGAGGTAAGTTTCGTTCAGATTCTCCTCAGCCTACATTCCATTGATTCTGACCTCATTGACCAAGTTAGCTTTTTATTCTGGCATATTTCAGTGTTTTGTTTGAAAATCAGCATAACACAGGTGCTCTTACTATCCTAGATACAGCAGATGTGATAATTCAACAGATGTTCATTGAGCACCTTCTCTTTATAAGGTTCATTTGCTAAGAAAAATGGGAAATAGTATCTGCTTTCTAAGAGCTTACTCTCCAGGTGGGTAGATAAGAAAAGTAAAATTTAAAAAAAAAAAGTGTACTAGCAATTACCCCTGTGTTCAAAGTGTGGTCCTTGCCAGTGGTATTAGCGTCAACCAGGAGCTTTTTCAGCTACACCCCTTCAGGTCCCACCTTACATCTTCTGAATTGGAATTTATACTTGTACAGATTTCTAGGTGACTCATAATCACACTAATTTGAGATGCATCAAACTGAAGGATATGTGATTAGTGCTAAAAGCATGGGAACAACATCAACTACTGGCATTTTTGGAGCAGTTTCTGTAGGCCAGATGTTAATATAAACACTTTACAAATCTCTTTAACTCTTAACAATAGTAGTATAATTCTGTAGAAGTTTAAAAGAGAGAGATGGATGTGTGCTGGAGTGGGAGAGAAAGGCTTCATGGCAGAAGTGAGAGTTGAACTGAACCTTGAAGAAATTTGAGGCAACAGATACATACTGCCTGTCTTCTACTTTCCTTACTTTTATTTTTTTCCATCCCTGACTCTGAAGGACTGATGGAAACTTTTGCTTATATAATTATAGCATTTAAACTTGAAGGAACTTGAATGATCATCTAACCTAGAGAATGGAATGATTTGCCCAAGGTCAAATAAGAAGTTAGAGAAGGGGAACTAGATTTACATCTTCTGACTCCAATTCAAGCTTCTTAAGTTACTCTGAGAAGATTCTCAATTAGTCCCTTTTCTACTTAAACATACTGTTTGCGTCTCCTTTTTCTTCTTCTTCTTTTTTAAAAATATTTATTTATTTGCTTTAGTTGTACACAATGCATTTATCTGTACGTGGTGCTGAGGATGGAACCCGGGCTGCGCACGTGCTAGGCCAGTGCTCTACCGCTGAGCCACCCCCACCTCCCCACCCCCCCCTCCTTCTTTTAAAGGCTCATTGTGGAGTTATTAGTAAGTGCTTAAAAAAGAATGACTTGAGCATTTCACCCTGTAGCTACATCAGCAATTATGCTGCTTCTTATTTGGGCTATTATTGTTTCAAAATGGTTGAAAAAGACTCTTAGAAAACCAATCATCAAAATCCAAGGATTTGCTGGGCAGTGTGGCACACACCTGTAATCCCAGAGACTCCAGGAGGCTAAGGCAGGAGGATTGTTTAGCTGGGCCCTAACCAATTTAGTGAGACACTGTCTCAAAACAAAACAAACAAACAAAAAAATAAAATAAAAAGGGCAGAGGGTATGGCTCAGTGGTTAAGCATCCCTGGGTTCAACCCCTGGCACACACACACAAACACACACAAAAATCCAACAGTCTAATTGGACCTATGCTATAATGATGATATTCCTTTCAGGAACCCATTTCTATATTAACATTAGCATTTTTAATACGTTGCTTGGCTAAAAGGAATGGAAAGTCAAAATAAGAAATGCATGTATTTCCCTCACATTTACCCAGTCTTAACTCTGTTATGGTTCAGCGCAGTTGAGCATCTAAACACAAGCCAAGTGCTAGGGATGTAAGAATAAGTTGAGCAGCAGCCTAGTATATTGGAATCTTCTAGTCCATGGGAAGAGGATAGTTTTTGTTTGTTTGTTTTGTTTTTAGTATTGGGGATTGAACCAGGGGCACTTTGCCACTGAGCCAGCCCTTTTTTATTTTTTATTTTGAGACAGGGTCTCACTCAATTCCTTAGGGCCTTTCTAATTTGCTGAGACTGGCCTTGAACTTGCGATTTTCCTACCTCAGCCTCCTGAGTTGCTGGGATTATAGGCATGCGGCACCATGCCAGGTGGTAAGAGAATAGTTTTAAACAGGATTTGAACATAACATGATAATAAGTATGTACAAGGTGTTATGAGAACACAGAGATAGGTTATTTTGGGGAATAAAGATGTTGTAGTTTGAGATCTTCCATAAGAATATGTCATTGTGTATTCTTAGGTAAACCACTTTGCATCTTTGGACTTTGATTCTGTAAAATTGGTCAAATGAGAGAATTGAAACACACTCTCTAAGATCCTTGTAGTACATTATTTCTATGGGACAGTTTTGTGTCATATTCTTTAAAAAAACTTTAGCTCTGTAATTTCTTCCTATGTCATTATTCCTATAATGTGTCAGTACATAATTAAACATTTCCTTGAACAAAAAGCTCACTCTTGATTACTTTCGATTCATACCACCTTCTTTCAATGTTGCTACCATGTGTTAACTTGGAAATAAAGAGTTAATCCTGTAAAGTCTGCTGTGTGTTTCCTCATCAAGGATGAGAATTGGGGATTTTTAGTTTATCTCCCTGATGGACCCAAGACCTTTTGTATACATATTTAAAAAATTTTTTTTTAGTTGTAGTTGGATATAATACCTTTATTTTATTTATTTTATTTTTATGTGGTGCTGAGGATGAAACCCAGTGCCTCGCACATGCTAGGCAAGCGCTCTACTGCTGAGCCACAACCCCAGCCCTTTTATACATATGTTGAATGGTGTTTATGTCTCAGTTGCCGCTTTACAGTCTCATTTTATCTTCACAATTATTCTCAGTAGTAGGTTGAATATCTATTTCATAGATCACAGACTCAGAAAAGTAGTCATTTGTGCAAGATTAGCTAGCTATTAAGCTGAAGTGTCTGGATCGAACCTAGATTATTTGAAAAAGAGAAAAAATAAATAAAGCCAAATTCTCCAGGAGAAAAATTATGTGACAGTTTTGTTTTCTTTTAAATTTATTTTGAGACAGGGCATCACTAAGTTGCCCAGGCTTGCCTTGAATTATGATCCTCCTGCCTCAGCCTCCAAAGTAGCTAGGATTAGGTAACAGTTTTTCTTATAAAATGATTGTTTTCCTTGCAAATATACTTACCATAGGATTCATTTAAATAGTATGTAACCCCTACTTTTGAAATTCCTGAGTTTACAAAAAGTTGATATACACAGCTTTTTCAAGATGATATTCATATATACTGAAGGCATGGTTAACTGCAGTGCCCTCATGATGAAGGATTGCATCATTGGTGTGTGTGTGTGTGTGTGTGTGTGTGTGTGTGTCTTTCATGGCACTCCCACTATGTGGGCAACTCTAAATCTTGTGAGTGAGACCCTCTGTATGTTCACTGGGTGGCACTGTCATCCTTTGTTTTGTCTCCCAACGTAGGTGCAATTGGGTACCAAAAAGCTATATATTATCTCTTCAGAGAGAGGAGAGGATGATCTAGAAGGCTTTCCTGTTCTGTAAATACTGCTTCAGTGTAGCAGGGAGAGGTAGCTTAGAATAAGGCAAGTGAAGGAGGCTGGTTCACAGAGTTGTTGGAAGGGGGTACATAGGATCAGAGGAACACTAGAATGGTCAACGGAAAGGGAGGGGAGGGAGGGAGTAAGGGGGGGGGTTGGAAAAAAATTGGTGGTTGAATGAGATGGATATCATTATCCTAAATGCATGATTGAAGATCTGAATGGTACTTATGTACTTTGTATACAAGCAGTTGTATGTAAAAAGATACTATACTTGTGCATGATGAATAAGTAAATAAATAATAAAAAATTAAAAAAAAAAAAAAGAATAAGGCAAGTGACCTGTGGAGAGAATAAAGTGAGCAGATACTACAGTTTCTGAACTCTAGGGATGCCCATGCAGCATGACTATGAAAAAGGACGTACACAGGCTCTGGTGTTTATATCTTGACGGGAGGCATTTCTGAAGTGTTAACCAGTTCACTGAAAGAAAGGTGTAAAGCGGATTCAGATTATATTCAGTCACCCTATTGTTTTCTCTTCTTTAGCAGCATGAAACAATGTGACAGTACAGGATTGAGGGTCAAAAGACCTCGGATAGAGATCTGGTCCACTGTTAGCCATATGACTTTATTACACTTATATAATGTCTCTGAACCTTTTCTTTCTCCCATTTGACAGATATTCACTGGGGGCTTACCATGTACCAGAAACTGTTTTAGGTTATGAAATAAGACAGACAAAAACTGGTCTGGGGTTATAGCTCAGTGGTACAGTGTTTGCCTAGCATGTATGAGGCACTGGGTTCAATTCTCAGCATTACACAAAGATAAATAGTTATTATGTCCACCTATAACTAAAAATATTTTTTAAAAATTAGTTATGTTATCTGTAAAATGCTGATAACAATATGTATGTTTCAAAAAATGTTATGAGAATTCAGAAAAATAAAGTCCTGGAAAAGCACTTCATATAAGCTAAAGGGCCATAGTGCCTGATGTGTCTTCCCTGTTTTCAGTTGCAGATACCCAGCTTATTTTGATTCCATTTTTTGAGTTCTCCAAATTTTGTTGTGCAGGTGATTGTTTAATTTTGCACATTTCAAAGAGAGACTCTTTTTAAAAAAATTATTATTAAATTGAGAGTTAGTGGCTCAGACAATGTCATTGGAGGCTTTTCTTTTTCTTTTTTTGGGGGGTATTTTTAAAAAGACAATTAGTTATTTTTTTCTTTTTCTTTTTTTAAAGAAAGAAACATTACCATTTAACTCAGCTATATTTAACAGGGGCAGAGCCACACGAATCTTTATTTAATGAATTACATAAATTCTAAAATAGCTCTAGTTCAGTTCCACTTGTGACTAATAAGGAATGGCTACAAAGGAAGTGAAGGAAGAGAGAAATATACAGAATGCCTTTGGAAGGTGATGTCTGTATTTTCCCTATCCAGTCCATCTTTCACATTGCTTTCAGACTATGTGTAAACAAAACAAAATAAAAGCACCTACAGTTCTTATGAAGTTGATTTCCTTCTTAACATTTTTCTCTAACACACATTGTTCATTACATTTATTTACAACTGGTTCCAGCTTATTTTTTATTTTTATTTTTACATTTTGTGACAGGGTCTTGCTAAGTTGCACAGGCTGGCTTCTGACATGTGACCCTCCTGCCTCAGCCTTCTGAGTTGCTGGGATTACAGGTGTGCACCTCTGCACCCAGCTGCTTCTCTCTTATCCTCACACTGGTTCTCCTTATTGCATTTTCAATGGATGGGAGTACTGCTTATTTTAAAATCCCCTCCTGCCTTTTCCATCCCTTGCTGCAAATTTCATTCCTTTTTCCTTCTGTTCATGCTCTTATTTTCTACTGATTGCTTCTTCTACTGGTTGCTCCATCTGTGTACATAAACCAGTGAAAAACTGCTCCTAACAACAACCTCTTCCTCCTCCCTTCTTTATTTTTTGATTATCGGTTATTGAACCCAGGGGCACTCTACAGTGAGCTAAGTCCCCAGCCCGTTTTATTTTTCTTTTTAACTTTGAAACAGTCTAGCTAAGTTGCATAGGGTCTTGCTAAGTTGCGGAGGCTGGCCTTGAACTTGCACTCCTTCTGCCTTAGTTTCCTGAGCTCCTAGGATTATAGGCATGAGCCACCATGCCCTGCTCTCCTTCTTAATCACCTCCAAATGTGAAAGAGAATCATCACTGTTGTTTTTACTTTCTTATCCTATATTTGCTCTTCTCCTCTGACTTTGGGTTTTGTGCTCTCTGTAATACTGGAATTGTTCTTATTGGGGAACCTAACTGCTAAATCCAGAGGAAGATGCCAGTCGATACCTTCACTGATGTGTTTGACAGTGTTTATCTTTCCTTTGGAAGTCCCTTGACTGCTGAACACTGTCCTCTTGAAGTTTCTTTACCTGCCTCATTAAATGTAGACGTTCCTCAGGGAACCATTTTCTGCTCGTTCCTTTTTCCTTCCACTTATTGTCCCTGGTCCATCTATCCTCAAGATGTCAGTTACCTCCTAAATGTAATCTGTTCCTGTAGCCGCCTGAAGCGCTCGGAGCACCGGAGCCGCGGGAAGAACTTCAGAAGCAAACTGGAGACAAACAGCTTTTTATTCTGATAACTTTTCTCTCTGGTTCTAACAATGACTAACTCACGCCAAACACACCACTAAAATGGCGCTGACCCGATCAGCAATTTCGGCCAAGTCACTCCAGATCCCGCAACAAAATCCCGTGAGACTACGGGTGGCGACAATGGCCAAATCTCCACGGCTCATAGTCAACTGCAATTCAAGCCAATCCCCAAACAGGGCTCCTGCATTTCCCCCTTTTTGTTTTAAAAGAGGTAATGCTCTAGGACGTCTATGTGCAACCAACATTCTTACCCGTCATCGGATAATCAAGGCTGTGCCCTTGACTCCTGTCTTAGGTTGATATGTCGGCCACATGAGACTGTCCCGTGCGACTGTGCCTGTCTTAGGTTGTCCCCCTCTGGGGATCTTACCCGTCATTGGCTAACCAGCCATCCAATGGAGCCCTTTAGGATCGACTATATATGATGACTAACAGCCGTCCAATTGTGAGGAGATGTTGCGGCTTTAAGGCGACAAGCCTTTTGGTGATGAGCCAAATTGCATAGCATATCAAATTGTTTAAACAAATCAGCTGCCCTAAGTTCCAACAAGTAACACACTGAATTCTCTAGACAAATACCCGCAAGGCATTGTCCCGTAAAGTCCCAAACAATGAAAGATCAAAATGTCAATTTGTTGTAACATGTTGATGTAGGAGGCCCCATGCATGTAGAGCAGAGGCCACACTGTTGGTGAGGTTGTTTGATGTTTGAGCAGCAGGGATGCTTGCGGCGGCCGCGATCCCTGCAGCTGTAGCAGCAGACGTCTTTTTTATGTTTAGACAATGCCACCGGCAAATCTTCAGGGCCCGCTACCTAGAAACTCAAGCATCAATTATTAAAGGAAAGGCAGTGCTATTGCAGCACTGAGTCAAGAGGCGAGTTGTCAAACTACAAAATAGAATAATTAGATTAGAAAATTAAAGTTGATTTTTGTTCACTCTGTAAATACATTAAATGCCTTAGGAATAGGTTGATTTTTTATTACCTGTGGAAATATAATAGGATGATTAATACAAAAAGATAATATAGGGGACTTAGGAAGATGATTATCAAAATTTGCAGAAGTAGAGCATTTAGCTATAGCCCAATCATTATCATTGAAGCATAAGTATTCAATCTGTGATGATGAATAGGGAGTAATAATAGTAGCAGGGTGAATGCCAAATATTTTAGTAGAAGTCTTAAGTCCTTGAAGAATAAGTTTAGCCACCATGGAGGTATAAGATTCAATTATACTTTTAGGAGAGACGGGCAAATGTATCCATAATAAAGGCCCTTGTTGCCAAAATACTCCTGTGGGTGTATATTGTGAAGAAATAATAATCAACATCAGCGGTTGAGTTAAATCAAATCTATCACAATGAGCTCCTTCGATAGCTTTTTCTACTAACTTTAAAGCTTTCCTAGCATCAGGAGTCAATGTTCGTGGTGAATATGGATCAGGATCTCCACGAAGGATGTCAAATAAAGGTTTTAGTTGGCCAGTAGTGAGATTTAGTGTAGGGTGAAGCCAATTAATGTCTCCCAGTAGTTTTTGGAAATCATTGAGGGTGGTCAAATGTTCTTTATTTATTAAAATTTTTTGGGGTCTAACAAAAGTATCCATGATTTTAAATCCTAAATATAATATGGGAGATCTGGTTTGAACTTTTTCTTCTGCTATATATAGTCCATATTTTTTTTAAATTTTCTACCACATCACTGAATATATTAAATAAGATTTTTTGATTAGGGTGGGCCAATAAAATATCATCCATGTAATGTAGACACATGAGGTTTGGATATTTATTTTTAATGGGTTGGATAGCCTTGTCCACATATATTTGGCATATGGTGGGGCTATTAGCCATTCCCTGTGGTAAAACCTTCCATTGATATCTCTGATCAGGGCCATTATTGTTCATAGAAGGAACGGAAAAAGCAAACCTGGGGGCATCCAGAGGATGTAGGGGAATAGAAAAGAAGCAATCCTTTATATCAAGAGTAATAAGATGGAAATTTTTTGGAATAGCTACGGGACTAGGAAGTCCAGGTTGAGTAGGCCCCATAACTTGCATGGTTTTATTGATTTGTCTAAGATCATGTAACAATCGCCATTTTCCTGACTTTTTCTTGATCACAAATATGGGGGAATTCCAGGGAGAGGTGGAAGGTTCTATATGACCTGCTTCTAATTGTTCCTGAACTAATTGGTGGGCCGCTTGTAATTTCTCTTTAGATAGGGGCCACTGAGGGACCCACACTGGCTTATCAGAAAGCCATGGTATTTTCAAAATTATTTTCTCAGTGGCCCCGAAAAAAAATATCTTTTTCCTTTATGACAATGATTACTTTTAGGGTTAAGATTACTCTGTACTTTTTGATAATGAGTTCTTTTATGGTTAAGATTACCCTGTAGGTTTTCCCATTTAACATCTGCAGGCTTGGTTGCAAGGTGTACTCCCATTTGTTGCAAAATATCTCTTCCCCATAAAGTAACCGGTAGATTAGGTAAAACATAAGGCTGAAATGTTCCTTTATGGCCTTCATCATCCTCCCATTTTAAAATTACTGCACTTTTATCTGGGAGGTTATTATATCCCAAGCCTCTTAAACTGGTTGAAGCTTTTTGCAGAGGCCAGTGCTTGGGCCATTGGCGTAAATTAATAATGGAAGAGTCAGCTCCAGTATCTATTAATCCCTCCATTTCTATTCCTTGGATTTTTATTTTACACATAGGCCTCCTTGAACAGTCTCGAACCCAGCAAGCCATGGGACTTGAGTCAGTGGAACAAAATCCTCTATTGTTCCCTTCTTGAGGCATACCCATTTTAAATGAATTATGTAAATTGGGAAGGAGAAGCAACTGAGCAATTCTATCTCCTTGATTAACAGAACTTACACTTTGGGGTGAGCTAAGCATTATTTTTATTTCCCCTTTGTAGTCTGAGTTTATTACACCTGGGGTCACTTGCAAACCTAATAAGCTTTTAGGACTACGCCCGATAATAAGTCCTACAGTCCCTGAGGGAAGAGGTCCCCTGACTCCTGTGGGAATCAGTTGAACCCCCATTTCAGGTGTTAACACTATTCGGGCGGTGGAACAGAGGTCTAATCCTGCATTTCCTCTTGTTCCTCTGGCGAGGGAGTGGATGGGTAGTAGGGATTGTGTCGGGGAAGCATCTGAGTGGATGCTTGAGGATACTCCTTCTGCAATGCCCCGTACATTTGTGGGCCCCGGGGTACTGGGCCCCGTGCCCCGTTTTTTGAATTCCTGAACAAAGGATTTCCATGGATGTCAAATTTTGAATAGCATTTATTGGCCCAATGATTTCCCTTTTTACACCTGGGGCAGCGGCCTGGGGCATGGTATGAGCTTGATCTTATTTCTCTTTTGGGATTTTGCCTAGAATTGCCTGATTGATTATGATAATTTTGCCTGGAATATCCTGATTGATTATAATGTCTACGTTTAGCCTTTGTGAAATTTCGAGAGGAAGCACCTCTCATTGAGGCTGCAATCACATTTCCTGTGACAAAGGCGCCATTTATATCTTTACATAGTTGTATATATACGGAAAGATCCTTTTTAGTTCTCCATGGCCTGATGGCTGCTTGGCACCATTTATTTGCATTTTCATAAGCTAATTGAACAACTAAAGGCATAGCTTGGTCAACATCTGCAAACACACTACCTGCAGTTCTCAAAAGTCGATCAGCAAAGTCGGCATACAGCTCATTAGGTCCTTGAATCACTTTTGACAAGCTACCTTGTAGATCCCCAGGTCCTTGTACAGTTTTCCATGCCTCTAACACATCGCTGGTTGAGCTTCTACAAACATAAGTTGGAAAAATATCATATTTAGAACAAAACAAAGAAAGACTGAGGGTAATTACTGCATTAAAGATAGATTAAAGAAAAGGTAAAGGCACTTTAGAGAAATAATTTGTTAGCTGGAACCCTTGAGTCTCTGTATACAGAGCAATTTTTTACCTGTTGAGATAATTGAAATTAATGAGCTATTAAACAAATGAAGTTAATAACAAATAAACAATCTTAAGTCAAAACACCAAAATATCAGGTTATATAGCACTAGTCATATTGTTTGCTAAAGAGAAGTCCCAGGGACACCTATAAATCAAAATTGAAAGTACCTTCATTTATAAAATTATTTACCTAAATTGAATACTCTAAACCTAAAATGAATTAAAGTTATTTGGATCCATATATATTTTTTTTTTCTTTTTCATAAGCGCTTTGTTCTATGTGACGTCACACTGGACAAACAAACATACAAACATATATTTGTGACGTCACATTAACATGAAATATAGACAAATGTACAGACATAAAGACATGTATAAAAAGAAAAAAAAATACAATTGTGTGCACACTAAAGAGAGATCTCCTCCTCCCGGCCGGGAGAAATGACACTTAAGTTGTGAAATATTTTGAAGGACTCTTTTGAGGGAATCATTCTATACCTTCATCTTGGTCCTCTTGATTTTGTACCTTTTTTATTAATCTTGATTCTTCAATAACTTCATCTTGATCATTTTGATGTGGTACCTGTTTTATTAATCTAGATGGTATCCATATTGGAGAGGATTCGTCTTTTGGAAAAACACAAACAGATCCTCTTCCCCAAATTAATACTGGATCTGGACCCTTCCATGTACCTGAAAGAACATCCTTCCAGTAAACCAAAGGTTTATGTTGTTGGTGTGGATTCCAATGTCTGTCTCCAGCAGAATAACCATTAGAGTCTAAAGTTAAAAAATTTAAGGTAAACAGGGCAACTGCCAATCTGTCCTTAGGACTTTTCCAATTTCCTTCTTTTTGTTTTAATAACATAATTTTCAGTGTTCGGTTTGCTCTTTCAATAATGCCCTGACCCTGAGGATTGTATGGGATGCCTGTTTTATGGGATATATTGAATTTTGCGCAAAACTCTTTGAAAGATGAGGACGTATATGCGGGGCCATTATCTGTTTTAAGCATTTTGGGGATGCCCAATGCAGCAAAAGCTTGCAAGCAATGAGATGTAACATCTTTAACTTTTTCTCCAGAATGTAAGGAAGCAAAAATCATGCCTGAACATGTATCTATGGTCACATGAATAAATCGCAATTTTCCAAAACTTGGCTCATGAGTAACATCCATCTGCCACAAATGATTGGGCATCAATCCTCTAGGGTTAACGCCGAAATGAGGATTGGGCAAATGTGTCATACAAGATTTACAATCTTTTACAATTGTTCTGGCTTGCTCCTTTGTGATTTTAAACCTACGTTGCAAGGTGGTGCTGTTGACATGAAACTGGGAGTGAAATAAAGTAGCTTGTTGTAGCGCTGAAAGTATAAATACTGTTTTTGTAAGTTCATCAGCCTTTTGATTACCTTCATGGAGGGGACCAGGCAAATTAGTATGTGCTCTAATATGGCCTACGAATAGGGGTTCTTTTCTTGCCCACAAAAGTTTTTGTATTTGATAAAACAATTTAAAGGCTGGAGTATGAGGTGCTATTGGTCCTGCTAACTCTAATTTTGGGACGGCTTGTACAATATAGTGGCTATCTGAAAAAATGTTTACGGGCTGGTCCCTAAAATTTTCCAGAGCTCTTACCACAGCTTCCAATTCCACTAGTTGAGCTGATTTGTGTGCAGTTATGTAAGTCATATTTTCTTTTTTAGTGACTACTGTAGCAGTACCATTTGAGGACCCATCTTTAGAGACCTTTCAGTTCTTACCTGTCCGCTCCGAAGTTCCCCGTACGGGCCGCCACCTGTAGCCGCCTGAAGCGCTCGGAGCACCGGAGCCGCGGGAAGAACTTCAGAAGCAAACTGGAGACAAACAGCTTTTTATTCTGATAACTTTTCTCTCTGGTTCTAACAACTAACTCACGCCAAACACACCACTAAAATGGCGCTGACCCGATCAGCAATTTCGGCCAAGTCACTCCAGATCCCGCAACAAAATCCCGTGAGACTACGGGTGGCGACAATGGCCAAATCTCCACGGCTCATAGTCAACTGCAATTCAAGCCAATCCCCAAACAGGGCTCCTGCATGTTCCTATCTCTTTACTTTTTTAAAAATTCTTTCTTTTGTTTAATATCTATTTATTTGTTTTAGTTGTACACAATGCCTTTGTTTTTACGTGGTGCTGAGGATCGAACCTGGGCCGCGCATGTGCTAGGCGAGCACACAACCCCAGCCCCCTATCTCTTTACTTTTAAGCCCAGAAATTTGTCTTGATTTTCAGATAAATGTTCAGATGCCCACTGGACATTTCCATCTGGTTGGTTAAAGGTAACTCAAGCTCATTTGATCTAATGCCCAATTCCTTATTTTCCTCCCCATTTCAGCTCTTCTCATATTCATTCTCAATTGGGGACACCAATGGTTGCTTATTTCAAGGTCTCATTAGATTTCATCCAGCACTTCTGCAAGCCTCTTCATGACTTCCACTTAATAACCTAAATGAAATATTTAAAATGCAAATTTGACATTTTTACCTCTTTGCTTAAAGCTTTTAAATAGCTTCCCATGTCCTGCAGGTAAAGTTCATGCCCCTCTAGTGATTTGACCCCTGCTTTCTTCCCCAACCACCTTCTAATCTTATCTATTCCTAGACTTCTTTTTCTAGTAATCCTGAACTGTTTGTAGTTCCGTACATGCAATGGAATTCCTCATCCTTGTCTTTGCTTATGCTATCTACTGATTGTCCTTTGTTCTTTTTTCCTTCCTTTTCTTGACTAAACTCATATCTGTTTTGACATTGAGATGGGTATTTACTTTTACGGAAATCCTTCTACTCATCCCTAGATTTTATTTGGAATCAATGCACCCTCCATACCATTTTTCAATCCTGTGGGTGTCTTTATCATTGGACTCAGCACAGTGGTCCGTTAATATTTGTTTGCCTTCCCCACAAGATAGTGAGTTTGAGGAAAGGATTAGTGTTTTATTCAGATTTGCATTCTTAGCAGCAAGTAGCAGTCCTGACAAATAGTTTGAGGTCAACAAGTCTTTGCTTTTTTGAGTTGGGCAGAGAGATTCAGAGAATGAGAAAGGGAACAATGGAGAAAGAAGTATCCTAGGATTTGAGGTATATGTTATATTAAAAATTATCCTTATTTTCTTCAAATAGAAGTATCAGAATGTTTACTTTTATCTTCTATGACAGTTAAATTAAGTACTAATTTTCAAACACTCCAAATCACAAATCTTTAGAGATTTATCTCCGATTGAGAGAAAGCCATGGCAGCCAATAATGCTGGAAAGTATGATCTGGTTCACAGCAGCTCTGAGCACAGCAAGGGCAAAAGGAATAAAACCAAGCACTGAGTTTCCCTTATCTATCCTCTATTGAACCTTGACTCTTTTTTTTTTTAATATTTATTTATTTATTTTTTATTTTTATAATTTTTAATATGTACAACTCATAGTGCATATATTTAGTATCTTTTTACATACAATTGTTTGTATACAAAGTATATTCGTACAATTCAGGTCTTCAATCATGCATTAAGGAAAATGATATCCGTCTCATTCAACCAGCTTTTTTTTTTTTCCTTTTCTCCCCCTCCCTCCCCTCTTCCTCCCTCCCTTACCCTCCCTTCCCTTGACCATTCTAGTGTTCCTCTAATCCTCCTATGTACCCCTATCCAACAATACTTTGAAATAGCCTCCTTATATAAGAGAAAACATTTGGTACTTGGATTTTTGAGACTGACTAACTTCACTTAGTATTATGTCTTCCAACTTCATCCATTTACCTGCAAATGCCATTAATTTGTTTTCTTTTATTGCTGAGTAAAATTCCATTGTGAGTATATACCACATTTTCTTAAGCCACTCACTTACTGTGGGACATCTAGGTTGGTTCCACAACCTAGCTATTGTGAATTGCGCAGCTACAAACATTGAGATAGCTGTGTCACTGTAATATGCTGTTTTTAAGTCCTTTGGGAATAGACCCATGAACCTTGACTCTTATGGAACCTTTTTTTTTTTTTCTTTTTTTTTTCTCCCAAGTAAACCCTGTCTTCTTGCCATAGCCACAGTGAGAGAAATTTCCCCTCATTATAATCTTGGGCCACCAGAGCTGCTTATTTCATAAGAGAAGAAATCCCTTTGGATTATTGCTTTACCTATGTGCTTATCAAAGTTTTGTGTACCTTCTTCCAACAGTTTTTTTCCTGTTCTTGCAAGAACAATGTGGGAATTGTTTAATTTGCTGATCAATGTGGGATTTTCAGAACTATCACAAATAATGTTTGTTTTCTTGAAAATAAAACTTTAATTATTGTTAACAATATAATGGTAGAGTTTTGGAGAACCAAAACAGAACTGTGATTGACAAATGTTGAAAGAAAGTACAAGCCTTCATGATCTGACTCTGCTTACCTCCTCAGTCTTCTCTTTCTTTGACTACCCCCCATTTTGATATAGCCATGACAGATTTCTTAAGAGTATAACTATACTGTAGCTACTACTGCTACCTGAAAGTGTTTATTCTCCTGTGTCTTTGCCTGGATAATTCTGGATAATCTTCAAGACTCAGTTCAATTGTTGCTTTTCTATTCTTTGACCTAAATCTCCCTATTTCCTGCCCCTCTCCCCATCCTGATAACTACTGTTATATTTTCTATCTGTATATTGACCTTTATTTTAAAAATGGTACAAAGTAGCAAAGATGTAGGATGAGCTCATTAAGATATATAATGTACAACAGGAGAATCATAGTTAATAGTGTATTGTATTCAGGATTTTTGCTAAATAAGTAGAAGATAAACTGCTCTTGCCACAGTGAGGGAGAGTGGATCACTGTGTGAGATGATGGATATGTCCTTTACTTTCGAAACCATTTTACTATATATGCATCCCAGAGTGTATTGTTGTATATCTTAAATATTCACAATAAAAATTATTTTAAAAATATACACATGTAATTTTTAATTGCAGTTTTTGACTCATTTAGAGGGAGGGCTAGAGATTATCCTTCCTAAATTCTTTCAATATATGTTAGAAATCATGATATGCTTGGTATCTCTCTTAGCAGTTAACTCACTAATTATGATGAGGTTTTATTTGTCTGTCTTCTCCACCTTCGACAATGCTGAGATTCCCTTGAAGGCAATGACTTTAACTTTATTTCAGCATCCCCAGCATTTGGTAAAAAAAAAAAAAGAGAGAGAGAGAGAGAGAGAGAAAGTTTTCAGAAATTACTCTTAAACCAGTGAGTGAGTGATTCATGAAACTATCAGTGATGAGCAGAAGAAACTTTTTAGTTCTTTAAAAATATAAACAATAGCTAGAGGCTGGGGTTGCAGCTCAGTGGTAGAGCGCTCGCCTAGCACATGCGCAGCTCGGGTTCAATCCTCAGCACCACGTAAAACTAAAGGCATTGTGTACAACTAAAGCAAATAAATAAATATTTAAAAAAACAGTAGCTACATTAACTAAAGTGACTAGTCAACAACAGGTGGTATATATAAAATCTTTTTATAAAATGTAAAGCAGTATGAAAGCATTAATTTGGGCTGGGGCTCTGGCTCAGTGGTAGCGCACTTGCCTGGCATGTGTGAAGCGCTGGGTTCTATTCTCAGCACCACATATAAATGAATAAAGATCTATCAACCACTTTAAAAAAAGCATTAATTATTTTTACTAGATTAGAATTTTCTACACCTTCCCTTACACGAAGCTGATGAAGTATCTGTTCTGCCTGTTGCTAGTGCACCCTTCTCTGGGGTGCATAAACACCTTGTGTTTGCTTGCTCCTCTGGAGAACAGCCGTTTTCTTCTTTTTCTCTCTCATCTTAAACACTGAAATGTCATTGTTTAATTGAACCTTTCTCAAGTTTTAGGTATATTCTTTTCTTCTTCCTGTCTAGGACCATTCTTTCATTCCAATCCTCTCAAGCACAGCCCTAATCCTTTTCTAGGATATATACCTCTTACCTATTTTTCTATGAAAGGGGCCTGACAACTTTATCCAATAACACCAGCCTTATTTAATCCTATGTATAAAGGCTTGGACTTTGTGGGAGGAAATGTGAGGTTACCTTTATCTACTGTGGACTTGAATCCTTGGAGGGCCCCAATATGGATGATAATGATAACACAGTTCCAGTGATGTAGAGTGAGTCCTTTCTTTTTTGGACCTTCTGATTCAACCTTTAGGGAATTATACAAGTATTTTGCCCTTTTTGGTCCCTATCTTCTTTTGATAAATATTTTTAAGTTTTACAAGAGTCCTGTGTCCACTAATATTTTAACTGCTGGATACAAAAGCACCAATGAAAGATTTATGAACTAAACAGTCTGCCAACAACTAGTAACTCCACTGTGTTAGTTGCTGTGAAGGCTATGAAACCAGTGAAATACTTGGAATTAGATAATTATAGAATTTATGCTTTCAATTTGGAGAATGCATACAGAATCTCAAAGAAGACAAAATTAGTGTAATATAATGGAAAGAGCATTGCAAATACTTAAAACATCTGGGTTGAAGTCTGTATTGTGCCAACTAACATTGGTATCATCATATGCAATTGAACTCTTGAAGCCTCAATTTCTCTTTCAAAAATTAGGGATATGAGCCAAGAATTAGGGATATGAGCCAAGTTTTCTATCTTTAGAGCTTTAAAGGTCCTTATAAATTAAATGGTCTCTAGAAATTGAATGACATGACTGGATTGTTTGACAGTATAGAGAGGCTCAGAGAAGGAAGAAGACACTGGACTGGAGAAGTGAGGATATGTCTCACAGAAGGGGAGGATCTGAGCTGGGCTTTGCAGGATAAGTGGGATTTATATTAATGAAGAAGGAGAAAGGCCTTTTAGTTAAGAGGAAGAGAAAGAGCAAAAGCATAATAAGAGTAATGAGTAAGATGTATATAGACAGATTTCTGGCAGATAAAAGAGGGAAAGAAATTTGGACAAGTGGGATGGGCAAAATGATGATAATGTGTGATGTATTGATCATGTATTGTATTAGAGGCAGGCACTGGTTTAAGTGGATGTATTAACTGATGTACTAGGTTATGAAGTAGATTACTATTAACCTAATCTTACAAACAAGGACTCTAGAGCTCACAGGATATGAACTAGGGGAGTCCAGCATCCATGCTCCCAATAATCATGCTCTGTAATCTCTAGGTAACAATGTTCCAGATTTCTCCTTGCCTAAACACCTTGGTGTTTCTTCTCCTCAGTGACACAGGCACATGTTTGACCTTGGGCTTTTTCCTATTCTCTGTGAACTTCTGATTCTTCCTCTATAAAAGGTAGATAAAATATATCTCAGAAAGTTCTTACAAGAATCAATTGAAATAAATGTTGAAAATGTCCAATATTGTGACTGGCATACAGGAGATATTCAATAACTATTTCACCATGTCAAGCAGCTTTTTGTAGCAGCTTTAAGACAACAACTTACCACATGAGTATGTATTTATAGGAGCCTTCAAGTCAAGTAATATCATTTGTAGACAGGTTTGTAGACAGGTTTCCATGACAGTAAAGAAAAATTTTTTTTTTTTGAAAAATAGAACAAACCTGGATGAATATTCCTTCATTTTTGTTGTAGTAGCTTGTTGTACATAGTTTAGAAAACACTGATTACCTGTGTTTTGAAACAGTCTCCAAGGAAGATGTTCTTAAGCTGGCTTATTTGTGGAAACTTTATACTTTGAGATCACATGTGATCTGTCACATCCATGCTTCACTTAACCCTCCAGGCAGTAGTATCTAAGGTACAGTAATTAATATTCTCATTTTACTTAATGAAGGAATTAAGATCAGAGGAGGAAGAGGATTACCCACACTCCAGTAGCCAGGAAGTGATGGAGTCAGGACCAGGACCCAGTTTTTTTTTTGTGTGTGTGTGTGTGTTTTTTTAAATATTTATTTATTTGCTTTTAGTTGTACACAATGCGTTTTTACGTGGTGCTGGGGATCGAACCCGGGCCGCGCACATGCTAGGTGAGCACTCTACCGCTGAGCCACAACCCCAGCCCCAGGACCCAGGTTTTGACTTTGACAATGTGTGTATTTCTACGGGCTTCTTGGACTGAGTCTCAGGTGCTAGGTAGTTAGCTAGGTAGTTAGCTAATCTGGTTGGAAACTTGTTTTAAGTGGACAAAAATATCAATTCAGACCATTTTCCAGACTTGTTTGTTTTCCAAGGGCATCTAGATTAATTACTTCACTTTGGTGCTACCTAAGAATCTCTTATAGAAACTGCCAGATTCTGACACAGAAAGCTGGTAGATGGTGCCATGGATGGTGATGATGGAGAGGTTGAGACTGGTTTAATTCAGGCCATGGCAAGTTGCTATTGCTCTTCTCTGAATCTTAATTTCCTCATCCTTAAAACTGGTGAAATAGTACCTGCCCTCCTTTCTTTACAAGATACTCTGTAACATATACAGAGGATTCCAGTAGAGGGTATGGGCTGAACTATAGCAATTGGGGGTATCACAAGTAGATATGAGGAAGAAGTCTCCATTTATTTTCCTGTTAAATATGACCATGGGCAGTTTTTCTAGTTATTATAGTTTGGGGAGAAAATCAGTTTTCTCTAGAATGAGGACTGCTGGTTCTGGTCAGAGCTATGGAGATAGTGAATTTTGCTTACTGTGCCTTCTCTTCCCACTGGTGCCTCTTATTTTCTGTCCATGGACATGTGTCTTATGAATGGGGACCCATTCCAGAGTTGGACATATTTTATGAAACAAAATTGTGACATGAAGTCTTATATTCTAGTACAAGAAATAGGCTGGAAGATTTTTAGATGCAGAAATTTGGGGAAAATTTTGGTAATCAGAGATGATGAGACTGAAAATTTGTAATTGGCACATTCTTGGAAGATACAGGCCAAACTGCTATCGGCAGCCCTATTTTCTTGCCCTTAGTTTCAGTAGATTGAATTAATCTTAGCTCAGCCATGGGTAATGTTAATGACCTTTGGCAATCCTTTTCAGGTCTTTGCATTTTCATAGACAGAACTGGAAAGTGCAAAAACTTCCCTACCTACTGAAAATTCTACTCTTTGATAGAATAAACTATTAGTAGACTTGGCAAAGTGGAATGAGACTGATTTTCCTGTAGCCTCCAGATGACTTATACAGTGAGTGTTAGTTGAAAAAAATTCATTCAATTGTGACCTTGGAAGGATATTGTGATTCTGCAATAAGTTCATATGTTTAAGTAAAACTTTACAATTTGTTATATATGTTGACTTTGTGTATCATCTCATTTAATTGTCACCTTAACCTTGTGATCAGTTGGTATAATTTTCTATTCAGATTAAGAAACTAAGGAGCCGGGTGCGGTGGCGCACGCCTGTAATCCCAGCACTTTGGGAGGCTGAGGCAGGAGGATCGCGAGTTCAAAGCCAGCCTCAGCAATGGCAAGGCACTTAGCAACTCAGTGAGACCCTGTCTCCAAATAAAATACAAAAATGGGCTGGGGATATGGCCCAGTGGTCAAGTGCCCCTGAGTTCAATCCCGGTACCACAAAAAAAAAAAAAAAAAAAAAAAAAAAAAGAAAAGAAAGAAAAAAAAAGAAACTAAGGCTCAGACAATTATGATTTGAGTAAAGTTATAACACTGAAATAAGTAGAGCTCCATCTAAAATCTGGACTCTTTGGGCCTTTTCTCCTTGCTTACTGTTCCTTTCTCTGTGCAGCTGATCTCCTTTCTGAACTCTACATTAGTCTATTGATGATGCTTTTGCATAAAATCACCAAGGATGGATGAAAAATTGCTTAAGCTGGAAAGAGCCTGTGTGATTTGTGACAGGTGTTGCGTAGGTTGGTTGAAAAATAACTGAAAAGATTGTCTCCTTTTCCCGGTGTGTTTTTGTTAATGCTTATAATGCTTTAATGACTTAGGCGTCCTTCTGCTGCCTCTGGTATATTTCAGGCTGACTTTAAGTTGTCAGGAAAGGGGATTTACTCTCCAGAACTCAATTCCTTTCAAGCTTCTTTTTTTTCTTTGTACCTCAAAATTTATTTATTAGCCTGAACTCAGGGTGGCATCAGACTTAAGTTTATATATATACATATATATACACACACACATATATATCTTTATTATATATTTATATATATATATATATGTATCTTTATTTTATTTATTTTTTATGTGATGCTGAGGATCAAACCCAGTGCTTCACATGTGCTAGGCGAGTGCTCTACCACTGAGCCACAACCCCAGCCCCCAGACTTCAGTTTTTACTAAAACGACTATTCTTTGCTGATCTGTTTTTTTTTTTTTTGTCTCTCTCTCTCTCTTAATGTCTTTCCTTTTCAACATACTTTTCTTCCCCCCATTAATTCCAGCTGTAGTTACATGGAAGTTTTTCATAGTCAAAAGTGAATTTCAGGCCAGGGAAAGGATTGCTGAAGCTCCTGCTCCTTTAACTACTGATGTTGCCTGGAAGTCACGGGAACTCCCAGCTACCATGGCCACTCAAGATACTATGTTTTTTTCCAGACTCTTTAGGACCAAAGATCTTGGCAATAGCTTTGAAGGAAGAAAGACTCCTCAGAGATTCTGTGGGCTGATTTGGTTTTCCCATAGTTAAATCCTAGAAGTAGACACACAGAGATGAGCCTTTGTTTGTTTTAATGATCCACCTCCTCTCCCCTTGAGGCGGTATTTATTTTGAGGTTGCCCATGATTTCATTCATTCTTTCATGAACTCTCCAAAAGGAACTGGTGCTTTAATGATGAGCACAGAGGACATTGTCTTGTCTTCATGATGCTTATAGTTCAGTGGGGAGACAGGGAATTAAATAAGCAATGTGATAAAGTGTGATTTATTGCTACATCAACATGGTTAAAGGAAGTTTTAAATAGAAAACGTTTCATAATTTCACTGTAGCGGGGCAGCTGCTTTCACACTTTTCCATGTTCTCTTCCAATATGTGTCCAAATACAAACATATTTTACATAATTGTGATTGTAGTGTAGCTATTATTTCATTTTTTTTATAAATAACAGTCTTCTTAATAATTTTGTGGAGTAATACGGAGAATATTAATAACTGTATTTCCATAGTATTAATAGTGGCATTTTTCATGACTGATGTACCATGATTTCTTCAATTATCTTTCTTTTAGAGAACTGTGTTGACTTCTAGTTTTCACCATTATTTCATAGCCTTCTTGACTTTTAGGAGAGGAACTATTTGATGAAAGATTATTATGAGATATGTAGTTTTTGATATTGTTATATTGTAATATCTATAAAAGTTTCCCTATAAGTTTTTTTTTCCAATTTGTAATCCATTGACCATTTTCACCTCACTTTCCAGCACATGGTATTATCTTTTTAAGCATTAACATAATAGGTATAAAATAGCATTTGACTATTTTAACATGTATTTCTCTGAGTACCAGTACAGGCTAAATGTTTTCCCTAATGTTTGTTTAAAAGTACAGGAAACATCTGTTCTTATCTTTTGGCAGCTTACTTGGTGGTTTGAGTTTGCATGGGACATTCATTATCAATGAAAAGGAATGCATGGCAGCGTCTAGATGTCTTTTTGGGTACTTGTTTTAGCTTGGCAAAAAGCAAATGGGATTATAGAGTCATGAAAATGGTTCTTTAAGCCAAAGTCAGTGGCAGTGGGGAGGAATGACACTTAGAGAGTAGGTTGTGTGTTTCCTTAGGGCAAAGGCCATGTTGTATTCAGCAGCTTGACTGATAATAGGCCTCAAAAAATTGTTGCAGGAATATGAAGTTCTTGGGGCACTGGATAGTCTTCTCTAGTGCTACTCCCACCTCATCTGCATTGCCTGAAATTTCCCCATGAAAGTTGAATTTTTTGATTCTTCAAATACTTCCTAATCTTGGAGGCCTCTAAGATATTATTACCACAGGAGGGTAAGTATGGTGCTCTCTCACTCAGGATATTGAAGATCCTAACCACAATACCCTCAGGGATGGAATATACATGTACTGGTGGAGATTAGGAGAGATGGTCAGAAGAGTGGTAGACAGCTGTCAGAAATAAACCTCATCTATTGCAGAGTCCCAGGAACGTAATAACTGGAAGGTAGCCTTATCATTCACCTGAGTCCTGGTGTCCTTATATTAAATGTGGATGCAAATGCCTCTTTTCTAGGGCTATTATGAGATTTAATTGAAATACAGCAGGTTAGGAAAGTGCTCTGTAAACTCTCAAGCACTATATAAATAAAAAACCTTGTTACCATCACTACCATGTAGATGGTACCAAATAGAGGAGTGAAATTACTTTCATTATCTGCCAGGAGCTACATCTATTCTTTGTATTTTGTAACCAGTCCTTATCATTTGAGGATGAAATTGAAGTTTCTAAAATATTATCCCCCAGGCACAGGGAAATAATGAGGAAGGATGGAGGATAGAGAAGTAGATTTGGGGAGTATATAGATTTTGTTAGCTTTTCATCACATTAGCAAACAAATAGGGGCTTTCTGCCCAAGTCCATTTCCTATAGGTCATTGGAAAGAGAAAGGCAAAGCATGGGCCGTGTCTTATTTGGTTTGTTGTATTTGATTGAGGCAGCAAGTCAAGATAAGGAGGGATCGTGAATTGATCCTGAAATCTGTTAAGGAGAAGCTTGAATGCAAAGATCAGAGGTTTTTACTTTATCTTGTGGTCAGTGGAAAGAAGTGATGGTTTTATTCAGGGGTCTGACTTGACCAGTGTCATGCTTAGGAAAGTTTAGGCAGAGAAAGTTTAGAAAATGGGGATGAGAAAGAACTTGTGCAGCCATACAGACCAATTAGGAGCAGGTTTTGGTTGTCCATCTACAAAGTATCAGAAGCTTGAAATAGAACCTCAGCAATGGAGAGGGAATGGATATATTGGTGTCAGAAAGTATAGTCCCTAGGCTACAGGAGCTCTGGAACCTTATGACTCTCATTCTGTTCTTTCTCTCTCAGAGGTTTGTTTTCTCTGTAAACTTTAAAAAAACTGAAGCATAAAATTGACATACATAAAAGTATAAAAGTACACAAATGATAATTGTGTAGCCTGACAAGTTTTCACAAAGTATAAAGTATGACCCAAGTCAAGATATATAATAATATCAGCACCTGCTAAGCTTCCATGATAATACCTCTTTCAATCATTACTTCTCCTTCAACAGGTAACAACTATTTTGGACTTTCTTTGCCATATATTAATTTTGTCTTTTTTTGAGTTTAATATAAATGGAATCATAAAATATAACATCTTTTGTGTCTGTTTTTTTAGTTTGACATGTTCATGATATTCATCTGGTTTCTTTTATGTAGCATTAGTTTATTCTTTTTTTATTGCTGACTTGCATTTCATTGTATGACTATGCCATGATTTCTCTGTTCTGTAATTGTTCCCATTTGGGGCTATTATAATGAATCATGATGCCATGACCGATTTGAACAATTTTCTTTTCTTTTTTTCATGGTACTGGGGATTGAACCCAGGGTCTCATGCATGCTAGACAAGTGTTCTACCACTCAGCTACATCCCCAGCCTACTACATACAATTCTTGTGCATGTGTTTTGGTGAGTATAATCTCTTATTTCTGTTGGAATGGAATTTACTGGGTTTTAGGCCATATGTATGGCTATAGTTTAGTAGATAGTACCGGTTTTACAGAGAGAGTTTACACTCCCACTAGCAGTGTATAAAGGTTCCTCACCAATACTGTATCTCATTCAGTTTGTGCTGCTATGACAAAGACCATGGGCTGGGTAGGTCAAACAATAGAAATTTGTTTCTCAAAGTTCTGGAGGCTAAAAGCCTGAGTTCAGGGTGCCAGAGTGATCTGGTTCTAGTGAGTTTGTGTTCTTGGGTTGTAGACAGCACCTCTTGCTGTGTCCTCACATGGGGGAGTAAGAAAGCTATGGTCTCTTCATTTTCCTACTAGGACACCAAACCCATCTCAGTAGTTCTACTCTCTTGACCTTATCTAACTAATGACTCTCCAAAGGCCCCGCCACTAAATATCATCACAATTGGAGGTTAGGGTTTTGGCATATGGATCTGAGAGTAGACAAATATTGAGTCCATAGCAACTTCATATTGTCAATGTTTTCAGTTTCAAAGGCTTTTATGTTATAAGAAACTTGAGCAGAGTGGGCTATAGTTCACATAAAGGAAGAAAGGGACTGCTGGTTATTGGATGCTTACTACCTACCAGGTACTGCCCAAATACACATTGTCTCATTTAATCAAGATAACACTTAGGTAAACTGTGAGATCAATGTTATTGTGTTGATTTTTACAGGCCAGAAAATTGAGACTACAGGTTAGTCAGGCAGCTCATATTTGCCCTCCAGAATCCAACCTAGATCTGCTTGAGCCCAAACTAAACACACCACATAGAAACTGCCATTGCCAGTGAGGCGTGTGTTTGCTTTTTTGTTTTCTGTAGGTGAATAGAGGGGACTCTTCCTGATGATCTCAAAAGCCCATCATATAAGTGGTCCCCTTCATAGACATGGTACTTGGCTGGCCCTGCAAATAGCAGCCTCCCAACCAGGCACCTCTCCCAACCTTCTTCCCACTCTGTTTCCCCGCCCTGAATCTCTTAGCAGCCAGTCATTAAGACTGTCCCAGGGTATATTTTCCTGGCACATCCTCCGCCTCAGCTGGCAAGCTGATGGAAGACTCTCCCATTGAATATTTAAATCTTGCCAAACCTCTTATTTCTTTTACCAATTTTCTTCATGTAGCTTTATTTCCCTCAAGAGTAGGAAAGCAGGAATAACATGATAGAAAGAGCTAGAAGGCAGGAGACCCTAGCCATGGCCCTACTTTTAAATTGTTGTATGACATTGAATACCACATTTCCTTTCTCTTGACCCAGGTTTTCTAATTTATAAAAAGAGGGTACTGAGGGCTGGGGTTGTGGCTCAGTGGTAGTGCACTCACCTAGCACGTGTGAGGCACTGAGTTTGATCCTCAGCACCACATAAAAATGAAATAAAGAAATTGTGTGTCCACCTACAACTGAAAAATAAATATTTTTTAAAAAGAGGGTACTGAATTGGGGTCAGTGGTTCCATGGGACCTCATAGGGTATACAGTGGCAAGACCCAAGTAGGAAATACTCTGTATGTTATTGCAACCGGAGTAGCTCTGGTTTTATTTGTTATATATGTGTTGAGCTTATTCCTGCAGTTTTAAAGCAAAAGATTATGTGACAAATAATATGCTTGAAATCCATATGTGACCTCTGTTAAGGGTCCTGTTGAGTCTTGTAAAATATGTGAATGGAAAAACTGAAATGAGCAAAATTTTCACCCTTAAGATTTTCTTTATATATAAACAAGGTCTTCATGCTGTCCTTCTTTTTTTTTTTTGGTACTAGGGGTTGAACTCAGGGGCACTCGACACTGGGCCACATCCCCAGCCCTTTTTTGTATTTTATTAGAGACATGGTCTCACTGAGTTGCTAAGTGCCTCGCCATTGCTGAGGCTGGCTTTGAACTCACAATCCTCCTGTCTCAGCCTCCCAAGTGCTGGGATTACAGGCGTGCGCCACCGCGCCCGGCTTGTCCTTCTTTTTTAAAAAATATTTTTCTAGTTGTTGATAGACCTTTATTTTATTTATTTATATGCGGTGCTGAGAATCAAACCCAGTACCTCACACATGCCAGGCAAGTGCACTACTGCTGAGCCACAGCCCAGCCCCTTCATGCTGTCCTTCTGATCATCATAAGAAGGTGGAGAAGGATGTAATTATTTTGCCTAGAATAGAAGGTTAGGGAAGTAAGAGGCATCAGAGCTGGACTTAAAGGAAGAGTAGAAGTTCCCTAAGTGGACTGGGGGATTGAAGGAGTAAGACACTTCAGGGAGAGGAACTAGGCAGTGGGGTATGAGGCGCATTGCTATTGTAGGATTGTCTTCCTGGCGTGGATGTGTGTGATGAAAAGGAGAAGAGTGAGGAATGCTGGGAGATGAGGTTGGGAGGGCCCCTAGGGCACTTTGTTAACGGGACTAGAATATTATAGTGGTGAGAATAATGAAGAATGGTGAGTGTGTCTGGGATTAGCGCTGCCTAATGAATTTGAGCTCCTCTGGACTAAGAGCCTGTATGTACAGCAGCATTTGGATGTGAAGGCAGGCAGTGGTGGCACTCATGAACTCAGAAGTGATTCTGGTTAGACAGCTTGGTGACCTGGGGCCTATACTAATTTCTTCTAAATTGGCTCAAGAGTATTGGATATATGCGTAATGTGTGTATAAAACAAAGGGGAAGGAGAGCGGGAGAGGCTGTGCTGATGGGCAGCAAGTCTCACACTGCAATAAACTCTGTGGTGTCCTCGCCATTTAAACTCATCGTCAAAGGTGGAAGTGGCAAGATTATAATTTTGCCTCCTGTGTGAAAAATTAGAGCAGGCCTTCCGGGCTCAGCTGTTCCAGCTCTTCCCATAAAGGATCTCCTCATTCTGTCCCCAGAAACATGTGTTTATTCGTAATATATTCCATTTGTGGTAATTGGAGTGGTGTGCCTTTTCATTCTCCTGTCAAGCACCCGTCTCCCTGCCTAGAGAGTTTCAGAGTCTGATATAATGAGCCTATGAATTACATTAGGTAGGGAATCAGATTTCCAAATAAACATATATAAAAGATGTTTCAGCCTTTAGCCTCCTTTTTATCATTTGTGGTCTCTATATCCCATGAGATTCCTATCTTGATTAAGGAAATGTTTAGATTGGTGTACAGAACCTGGTCAGTTGGGGCCAAATGTCATCTTCATCCCTTTTACAAAACAGTGAGAAGGAGTGAACTGGTATTTATTGAACTGTTACTGCTAACAGACACTTTAGACGTTATCTTGTAATAACATGTAATCTACATGAATCCTTGCACCTTCAAAGAGGTATTAGCTCTATTTTACATAAGAGCCATGGATTAAGTAACTTCACCCCATATAGCTAGAAAGTGGTTGGGGATTGAATTTATGTCTAAATTCAAAACCTATGTTTACTTCATGACTCCAAGAGCAGAATAATTGTACTATTAAATATAAATTTCATAGCTCAGTAGAAAAAAGTTTAGGGGGAGGATGTTAAGCATTAATATCAGAAAAGGGGCTTTGGAGAATCAACAATCAGAAGAATAACCTTTCTGAAGTGTATAGAGTAAAGAGTTATAAGCAATTCTAGTACTGCATTTTGGGAATGAAACAGATTATACCGTGACTAGGGTAAGTTTAATAATTTCCAGGTGTGAGACCATGTAGGACACAAGACACTGAAATGATATGTAGCTGGGAATTTTTAAAAATTGTTATATTATTTGCATATCATAGCATTCATCATTTTAAAATATACAATTCGTTGGTTTTAGCCAAGGCTTGCCTCAAACTTGCAATACTCTAGCCTCAGCCTCCGCAGTAGCAGGAATTACAGGAATTATCCATCACTGTGCCCAGCTATGGCCACTTTTTTTTTTTTTTTTTTTTTTTGAGATCTGGTAGGATCAGACCTTAATCCCTAAATCAGACCCTCTCAGACATATTTCCTGCCTTTACGTAGTTGATGGTCCAGTGTGAATAACATGTAGCCTGTATAGTAGGGTTCTAGACCTCTAGCAATATCTCACATTAGCTAAGTAGACATTGGTTTTGGGGAGCCTGGATTACTCATTATGTATCTAATAAGAATAAAGTGTAGAGTGATTAAGTGAAAGTATGCTGGTTTGAATTAGCTGGGCTTAGTGGTTTGCACCTATAGTCCCAGCCACTGAGAAGATTTAGGCAGAGGATTGAGCATAGGAGTTCAAGGCCAGTTTGGATAACATAGCAAGATCCCATCACTTGAAAGAGAGAGAGGGGAAGGAAAGAGGGAGGAAGCAAAGGTGGGTGGGCAGGAGGGAATGCAGATTTGGGACACAAGTTGGTGATTTGGGAGACTTGTGTCCATGTTTGAGAAGAGACTTCACGGGTGTTCATCACTTTGATTATTGTGAACAAGGATTTGGTGATGATTCAGCTTCTCAAAGATGATTAGAATTTGATGAGAGATGGGCTGGCATAGTTGCAAACAGAAATGGAAGTGAAAGTGGACTTTGAAGTAGAAAAATAGGAGGCAGGCAGTCTTTGAATTAGTGAGTTAATTTAGTTCTGATGACTAGGAGAAAAGAATGGCAACCACAAAATGCTGCTGGAGATTACTTCTGATGGAGACCAGGGTGAAGCAGGAGGGTATGATAGAAAACTTCAATGGTATTGGCAAGTTCCATTTCTTAAAGCAAGTGGTAGGTCACAAGTGTTCTTTTTATTACCAGGCTTTATTACTTTCATGTACAGCACATTAAAAAATAGACCCTGTATTTCACTCAGAAAAAGGGAGGGGATAAAAGAAAGATGGAGGCATAGGGACTGGGGTTGTGGCTCAGTGGTAGAGCAATCGCCTAGCACGTGCAAGGCCCTGGGTTCAATCCTCAGCACCACATAAAAATAAATAAATAAAATAAAGGTATTGTGTCCAACTACAACTAAAAAATAAATATTAAAAAAAAAAAGAAGATGGAGGGAGGGATAAAGAAAGAGGACCACGTCCCAGCAAGGAACTAATGTGTTAGTGATGGAAAATACAGGCATCCTTGGCCCAAAGTAGGTTGTACTGTAGTCAGCTTGCCCATATGAAGTTATTAGGGGAGTATGTGCTTCCCTAATCTCTTCTATAACCTATAACTGAGAGGTAATTTCTTAGGACTGGAGCCTGGAAAGAGGAAAAAAGATGAAGCATTGAAACAGATTTTGTTTCTGCTTCTCAGAGAAGAAAGAGATGGGTGTGGGGGCGGGAGCTCATGTGTCCAGGCACCAAAACTTGGCAGAGAACTCAGAGCAGATGGAGTGAGAGTTTCATTACCTGACAGACTGACTCAGACCTGCCTCCCTGCAGCCAGCCACCACTGGGTATGGCTTGCATCTCTGTCAAAAACTGCAGGATCCTGGTGTCCCTCCTTCACTCTAGCCTTGGAGAACACTCACCTTCTCAGACAAAATCTGCCCAGTCTCAGGCAGACATGTGTCCCTATGAGGAGCTGATGTGTTTGACTTCAGTTGTTTTAAGGATGGGGACTCCGGTGGAATGGGCATTTCTTAGGCCTGGTTACCCAGAGGCTCCATGGCTCCCCCAGTTACTACTTTAGAGAGGACTTTTTCATTGGTTTGGAGCTTGCCTAGGTGTCCTTCAAGCTGTTTTTCTGCCCTATGATTATGAGAAATATGGAATGCAAGCTTCTATACAATCCAGTGATAGGTTTAGTGAGGTCAGCACCGGAAAAAACCTGGGAAAGGCTTAGTATTATTGTCTAAGAAAGTAAGCAGCTTTCCAGAAATCACAGAGCTTGCTGCCAGTCACGATTTTAGCAACTGGTGAAGATGAGCATGTTTTGGATTAGTTTGTGTCCTTGCCTTTAGCCTCTTCCTTGCCAATCTAGGCTGTAAATGCTGCCAGGCTTTTCCCCCTTAAATCCCTGCTTTTATCTTGCAGTCTCCATTCAGGCACCTCTACTGACTGCAGCTTTGCATCAGGTCTAGGCAGACTGTCTAGCTTTATGTCTTCTCCTTCTCCCCAGCATTCACCATCTGCCCCAGGCAGGCTGGTCTCCACACTCTCCCCTGAGATGTAGTATTCATTTCTGCCTGTACCCCTTGCTCAAAACATTCTTTTTTTTTTTTTTTTTTTTTTTTCCCTGTTGCTAAATCCTGCCTGTCCTATAACACTTAGCTTAGTCTCTTCCTCCTTCAAGCTAATATCAATCACAGTCTTCACTGTTCTATCAGGCATATATAATACTTTCTAAATAACTTAAATGGTTTTATATTTTTAATTTGTGTATTAGTGTTGGCTGAGCACCCTTTGAAGTCACAGAGGTTTTTAAGATGGTGCCTGACACCTTCAGTACATTTCATTAATCAATTAAACATTGGACGTTTTATAACTAGTAAGTAGTTTATATATCACTTTAGAGTTCACAGAATGTGTTTGCATTTGTTATCTTTCTTAATTCTCCCCCAAATTGTGTGATGTGCCCATTTAGAGTTCAAGAGATTGAATCTTATGGAGTTGCAACAGTCCATCCAAGGCCTCACAGCTGGTAACTGGTCTAGACAGAACTTGAACCCAAACTTTGGGTCTATTGGAAATGCTGACTTGCTCTGGGATTTCTTAAAATCCTAGTTTTCCTTAAGGGATTTCTAAATATTGTTGTTCAATGCCATGGAAGCATCCTGGGACTTCGGTGGAAAGGTAATGTTTTCCTATGAACTAGACAATAATGAGAGCTGCAGGCGTTCACATGCAGATGGATGTGAAAAGCAATGTGTAGCTGGCTAAATAATATTTTCTCCCCCAAGTTCATGTTCACCTAGGACCCCAGAATGTGATATTATTTTGGAAATAGGGTTTTCACAGATAAAACTATCAAAGACTTAAGATAGTTTTTATCTGAGATAAAACCATCCTAGATTTAAGGTGGTCCCTAATAAGTCCAGTGACCAGTGTCCTGTGTGAGAGAGGCATAGAGAAAAGGCCCTATGAAGGTGGAGGCAGCAATTGCAACTACAAGCCAGGGGACAGCAAGGATTGCTTATATCCCAGAAACTGGAAGAAAAAGGAACAGATAGTTCCCTAAAGCTTGGCAGAAAAATAGCCCGCCAACACCTTGATTTCAGATTTATAGCCTCCAAAGCTGTGAGAGAATAAATTTCACTTATTTTAAGCTGCTATGTTTGTGATAATTTATTAGGGCAGACCTAGAAAACTAATGTAGAAAGAAAAATTGACATTTACTCAAATTTATCATATATACCAGGCATGTTCTAAGTACTTTAATACATTATCTTATCTCCCAACAACCTTATGTGGGTAGGGATGATGTATCCATGTTTTTTTGGTTAGAAAAGTAAGACTTAGAAAGATAAAATGGAAAGCTCATGTTTAGGATTATTCTTTCATTCTGTTTTCAGCTGTTTTCTTTTCTTCTTCTGTTGACTGCCTGAGGAATTTATTATGATGGCCTCCAGAGTGCTGTGCACTGAATTGTCATGGTTCATCCATGCTGGATCAGTGACAGTTGTGAAAGGTAGATAACTCAGTGCAAGGCCGGGGGTCTCCATAACCATAATTTTTTCCTGAGGTTCTTTTTTTTTAATGGAAGAATTTTTATATATACGTATGTACATATATACACACATATATATGTATATATGCATATATATATATTTAGTTGTAGATGGACAAAATGCCTTTATTTTATTAATTTATTTTTATGATGTGCTGAGGATCAAACCCAGTGCCTCACACGTGCTAGGCAAGTGCTCTACCACTGAGCTACAACCCAAGCTTTTTCCTGAGCTTCTTTCAGCATCTATCTTCCCCTATATCACCACTTATTCCTCACCTCCCACATAGTCACACTTCTTTCCTGGATTTCTCTTCACCTACTATTCTCCTTGTCTTTTGTCACTGTTCTCTGTTGTCTGAAACTCCATATCCATTTTTCTGTTTCAGTTTTATTGCACCCAATTGCAGTCTGTCTTTCATAATGTGATTTCTGCCTTGTCTTGTTTGCCTTAGTATATTATATTATAGGTCTCTTGAGGTTGGAGGTCTTGTCTTGCTCATTTTTATATTTCCATATTACTTACAATGATCCCTTACTCCCTAACATCTGTTAATTAATTGTTGAATTTATATTTTCCTCTTCCAGCTAAATCCTTGCCAACCTTTAGAAGACAGAAGTTCATCTTTGGTTTCTTCCTACCCTTTCCTAGTTGCATCATTATCCTTCATGGTGTACCCTGTACCCTCTCTGGGTCTTGTCCTCTGTCAGATAATTCTGTTCTGAAATGAATTCTGTACTTTATTCCATATCACTTTGTAAAAGATCTATCATAACTCTTTCGTGCATTATAATCATGTTACATGTCTGCGTCCCCAAACTGCAGACTCTCCAAAGAAGAATTCTGCTTGCTCATTTTATTCCCCACATGCCTAGCTTTTTGCTTCACATTCATTAAATGTTGACTTAGTAAATTAAATTTGTTTTCTTCCTAGGATGTCTGTGGTTTTCTAGCAACACCAGTAGCCCAGTAGGCTTTCCAAATCCAATTGAACTTTATTAAAAAATATTGATTAGTAGTGAAGTTGAGGTCTGGGTTGGAAGCGTTTTGATTCCCTTAATATTCAACCTAAGGTTTATCTTCTGTTTTGTATGACTAGTCTTAGGTATAGATGAAAAGTAGATCATGATAACAAGATCATCTTGAGTGGTGATACTAAAGTTTCCTTATGGAGCAGGATTATTTCCCAGAGAGTTTTCTGAAGATGTCTTTTCATGAAAACATCTTTTTAAGAAGGAAAGCAAATAGTTTAAGCTTACATAATTGAGAGATGAGAACTGATTGAGGTCTCTGTAATAGTCTGTTCCTCCAGGGGAATAGCATAGTATAATAGAAAAAACACTGAAATGGGAGTCACAATACAAGTTCTGGTCCAAGATCTTGACTCTAATTAGTTGTATTATTATAGTGGACTTTTGTTGTTTTTGTCTCCCAGTATCCATTTTCTCTTTTTAAAAAATTTTAATTATTAGTTCTAATCAGTTATACATACATGACAGCAGAAAGCTCTTTGATTCACTGTACACAAATGCAGCACAGTTTTTCACTTCTCTGGTTGTACATTACATAGAGTCACATCATTCATGCAATCATACATGTTTTAGTCTCCAGGTCCAGATTTTCCTCTGGACAGCCACCTCTTCCCCAGAACTCAAACTTTGTGCTTTAGACAGAGCCTGTTTTATCCCTGGCTATAGGGCTGTGATTTCATGCCTTTCTAATTAGAGTATTACATATTTCTGATCATAGAGATCAGTTTAGGGGTGGACTCCAATCTCAGTTTGGACCTGTGGTTCTCACTGCTGATCAGAAATTTTTGATCAAAGAAAAGAGATGTATTCTTTTTGTACTGGATGTGAATCTAAGAGGCTGCAAGGCTGGGGTCCTCAGGAGAAGTTCTGCCTGGGAGTGAGGCCCAAATAGACATGAAGAGCAAAAATCAGGCCCTTTTAACTCCTAACATCTATTGAACTCAAAACATAGACTTTTCAGATATGTTCATTATAAATTATTTTTTGGCCTAGTTTATACTTGCCTGTATAAGAGTTCTAACTGAACAAGCAACTTAGACAAGTTTAATGAGACTCTGTTTTCTCATCTTTAAAATGAGTATACCAGGTTTATTAAGTGCTAGATTTACTTATGTCTTAATATCTGTTTTAAATAGACTGGATATTTTTTCATCAGAAGAATCCAGATTGGTGGTTTAGATGTTCTTGGTACTACTCATTGTCATTGCATTTCCTTTACAGTCAACTTTGACCACTGTGACTCTTGATGTTTCAATGGATTTATAAAATTACAGAGCTGTCACTTATCAGCTCTGTAAACTCAGCCAAATCTTTTAGCCTCTGAGCCCTGGTTTCTACTCTTAGGATGCTGATGCTGATGGCTGCCTTGCTCAACTCACAAAGTCAAATGATGAAGAGAAATCAAGTGCCAGAAAAAAATTATAATTGGAACTTATTGGATAAGTAGGATTCACATGAGGAGAGGAGAAAAAAAGGTATGAACCTGAATAGCATGAGCAAGGCGAAAATAAATGAGAATTCTTCTCTAACAGTCAAGCTTGTTCAGACTACAGGTAGAATATCATATTTCCCTTGTCTTTCCCATTTCATGAGTAAGCAGGATATTGAAAGATCTGAAATAAGATCCTAGTGGAAAAGTAAAGGGTTCCAAAAATATGACTGAAACTTAGTAACTATCTACACTTATTTTGCTCTATGGTCAAAATAATTCTGATCAACTGTTTTCTATTCTTTCAGAGGGAAGAACTAGGCTAATGAGTAGGAGATATGTGGAATCAGATGAAGACTTGATTAAACATTAGAACCCCTCAAAATACAGGGAGTCCTTTAATTTTGGGTGATGGTGATTTTATTTTATTGAAACAATGAGATTTCTAGATGAGCAGTGGGCATTCCTTTGAAGTCTTCATGGTAGTAGTTCTTGTTATAAACTACAGCACATTCCTTACTGGTGGGGAATAAGAACAATATGTGTAGTACAGGTTTTACGTATTTTATGTGCTTTATAGAAATGTGTTTATAGAATTCTTAGGACTTCAGAGTTGAGAGAAATAGTAAGAATAACATAGCAAATATTTATTGAGTACTAATTGTGCACTACACACTGTATTAACCTTTTTTACATATATACCTTAATCCTCACAATTACCCTATGAGATGGGTGCAATTATTATTTCTATTTTATGAATGTGCAAATTGAAGACTAGAGAAGAACTGTAAACAAGGTCATGTATCTAAGAAGTTATAGAGATGGAATCATTAAAAATCTGATTGCATGCCTTAAAGATTGTGTGGTGCAGAGGTTCCTAACAATACTGGACTCTCCAGGTATCTGGTCATGTGGAGTCATTGTCTAAACGTTCAACTCAATGTCATTCCACTCTGTCACCACCAGAGGGCTGTGACTGTGCCTATGTTGTATCAGGAAAATGAGGTTCTTTAACCTTAGGGACTGCTTAAAGTCTGAGATATGAACTGTAATAAATGAGAACTACTATACTTTCAAAGTTGTTCTGATGTGATAAAAAGGAGTGGATAAAAGCAAAATATACGAATTAATTTCTTCTTGACTGCAAGTAGGAATTTTGTTTGTAAAACGAGTAAAAATCCGATGCTAAGAATGAATGAGTAGAAATGGATTTCAGTTTTTGTGGATTAAATAAATACATGGATCTACTGTTTCAATTTGAATAGATGCTTTTGTTTTTGTCCTTGGGGAATCAATTAGACCACTACCACTATAGCCATCGCTAATAACAGTCATTTGATAGTGCTTTTTACGGAGCACTTTCATCTTAAGTGATACCCCCCAGGCAGAATTCATCTTCCCTGTGTTTGCACAGTCCTCTGCACATGTCTGCACTCTGCTGGATCCCTAAGCCCACAGAATCCCAGAACACTGTTGACAGTGAGCTGATTTGTGGGCCCTGTGGAGTGGAGCGCCACCGTGTTGGGTAGTGGGGCACTCAGGAACACCTCTCAGAAGCACAGCAGAGTGGTGTACAAAATTTGATTCTGGTGGAGTTAAGAAGAAAAAAAGATAAAATCACTTATGCTTAGAAATAAAAATAAAGCTTGACTTTACAGCCTATTCTACTAAGGAGAAAGCATGGGGTTTGGAGTCAGTAGAACAAAACTGTATTTGAATTACTTCCCTCATTTATCAGACATCATTCATTCTTAAAGCACCCTATACTTCTCTTTTATAGTATTTATTATAATTAAATAATTATTTAATGATTATACTTTCTATTAAGATATGTTTTATCAGGTTAAAATATTGTCAGGATTGTTCACAGTTATAGTCTTTCTATCTAGCAAAAGAACTGGTACAGTTTAGATACTCAATAAATATTTGTTGAATGAATAAATGAATGAATGGTAAATTGGATGGGGGAATTAAAATTAGCTTTGCTGAATCTGAGGGATTGGAAGAGGTTTCACAGAGAATATTACATTTAAATTGAGACTTGAAGGGTGACTAGGAGTTGGATAGGCAAGTAAGGTGGAAAACATTCTGCAAGATAGAATATGAAGTTTCTAACAAGGACAGAGCATAGTTAGTTTGAATAAGTACATTCCATGTGACTGGAATGTAGCTAGGGTATGAGTGGTGTGAAATGAATCCAGAGTAAATAAAGCTTAGATCATGCAGAGGCTTTGCTAAGGACTTTGCACTCTTTTCTAATAGAAATAAGAAACTATCTAAGAATTTTGATAAAGGAGAGCCACAGTTAGAAGTTCCTTTGGAAATGACTTTCCTGGCTGCAATGTAGTGGAGACTGAATTGGAGAGAGGGAAAAGTGGTTGCTGAGAAATGATGAAAAGTTTATTGCAGAAGCCCCTATGAGATGACACTGTCTTGGACAAAGATCCTGAAAGTGGAGGTGGAGAGAGGTGAAATAATATAAGAAAAATTTAAGAGCTAAGCTGGGCATCGTGGTACATGCCTGTAACCCCAGCTACTCAGGAGGCAGGAGGATTGCAAGTTCATGTCCAGCCTCAGCAATTTAGCTCTAAGCAACTCAGTTAGACCCTGTCTCAAAATAAAAAGGTCTGGGGATGTGGCTCAGTGGTAAAGCACTCCAAGTTCAATCACTAGTACCAAAAAAAAAAAATGATGATAATAATAATAGCTAAAACTGTCAGGATTTGTTGATTGATTAGATTGGAAATGAAAAAGAGGAATGTATCAAAGAATGTATGTTAACTGAGTATTTGCACAACTGGGTAGATAGAAGTGCCATTTACTGAGATGAGGAACACTGGAGAGAGATTTTGAGGGGAGATGATGAGCATTTTTTTAAAGACATGCTGTGTTTGAAGTACCTGTCAGATATTCAAGTCCAGGATGACTATATGGGCTTGAACTTCAGGTAAGCATATTTTACTCCTTGACTGTTATATGTTAGGACAAGAAAGAACTACCTTAGTATTTTCTTCATGACTGGATGGTGATTCATTGTATGTACTAAATTCCCAGTTATGTACCATAATAAACTTATAAGAGAGGTGCATTGTATAGAAGGAGAACAGTAATTGATGATGAGTTTTCTTTAAGAGAAGGAGGAGATGAATGAGGTCCATCTCACAGGTGGTTTTGGTCTTACATAAGGAGGGCACCAGATATGTTATTTTAACAGAAGGGATGGAGGAGACTAGGGGTGAAGATACAGAAAGCTGTGTAGATTGGATGGTGGGAAGTTGAGGATTCATCCATCTGGTAGCTTCTATTTTCTCTGTTAAGTAGGAGGCTAGGTCAACCACTGATGATGAATTCATTTTGTTTTGCAGTCTTATTATGTTTTGTGCTATGACATTCTTCTCTTTTGTTCATTCATGTATCCACTAGGCATGCATTATGGTTGTGCCACATCTCTGCCTGGGTGATGGATAGATTTGGAAATATCCTTGCATCTAAGTGGAAGGTCAGAAACCAGCTGGAGATGAAATCAGTACCCTGGAGAGCTCCAAGCAGGCTCTAGCATCATTCTCAGCAGTTCTCTGGCTATCAATATAATTTTCTACAAGAAATTTAGACTTACAGTTCAGATAATGAAAATAAAAAGCAATATATTTTTGGAAAAAATATTTTAGCATCATATTTTTAGCAAAAAAGAAATTGGCTTTCCAGATGAGCAGAATTTTAAGGTGAACCTGTAAGACTGTGACAAGGGGATAGTGTCACTTTCTTGAGGTTCTCTCATAGCTTTCAGTGGGGAATATTCTTATTTGTTGAAACACAGCAAAGGGTATTAGGCTAGAGATGATTTGATACATTGTTCTACATCTCTGCAGATGCAAAGGAACTGAAACTTTCTCCTCCATAGCTACTGCTGGTCTTCTAGTTTTGAGTGGTAACTGTCTATTCTTCAAATTGCTGCAGTCTCTATAAGTTCTTCTTCTCCTTCTCCTTCCTCTTCCCCTTCCCCCTCCCCTCCTCCTCCTCCTCCTCCTCCTCCTCCTTCTTTAAAGTAAAGATGAATCCCCAAATGTCAGAACTGAAAGTTCCGAGAGATCCTGTGGCCTGCCCCATTCTTTTTATGAAGTACTTTTAGTTGTGAGCTACTGTCCAACCATCAAGTAGATCTCAAGTTTCCAAAACTGAACACTTGGGCTTGTTCCATATCAGCCTACTTGGAACTGGCTTACCAAGGATCTTCTCTGGACTAGAGGGAATATTCCTTAAGTAGGTCTCTTACAAAGAATGTCCTTTGGAGCACACTCTGTAACAGCATCTGCTCAGAGCCTGTGTGTGCTGAATGTGTTGGGATCTCGCATCTTCTGGCTGTTTTCTCAGGCGTCCATTCAGCTTCTCTAAGAAGAAAGCTTTTCAGAGGCCAGAAATCTTGTTAAAGCCAGGATATATTTCTGATGTGGCTACCACTTCTAAGTTAGCTCCCTGATGTTTTCCTCTTTCATTCTGTTTTTTTTAATTTTGTACTTTGAAATGATAATTGTGCACCTGTCAAATGTTTCAGTTGTTAATATGTTGACACATCCTTATTTAATCTTTTCATTCATATGGGATGAACATCTGCAGTTCAGTATTATGATTCAGCAAACATTTATTTAATGCTAGCTGCATGCTAAGTATTGTACTATACTCTCACACATACACACACATAATTTTTTAGTCTCAGAGTTCCTCTGTATTATCCACATTTTAGAGAAGAAAAACTAGAAGTTTAAAGAGGTTAAGTAACTTCTGTTTATTTATTTATTTTTAAAATATCTATTACTTGATTAGAACTGTGATTAGCACTTAGGAGCAATAAAGACATACTTGCTGTTCTCCACAATTCATGCAATACCTGAAGGAGTCAAGGTATGTAAAGATAGCATAGAATTTAATCAAGTGGTAGGACTTAATTGTTGCCTATACTTCCAGGGGTGGGGGACTTAAGTTGATTGTTTAAAGAAGGCAAGAAGAAATAAATTTAAGTGGACCAGAGAAATTAATACAAATTTATGGAGAGTGGATAGAACCTAAGTTTAGAGATCTGGAGCCATTATTGATAGATGGATCCCTGATCTGTGGATTGCATAATAGAGTTAGGTTAGGAATATTAGGCTAACTAGATGGTTCTGTGGGAAAAGAGACTAGAGGCAGAATAATAAGTTGGGAGCTTGTTATAATAAAGATTATCACAGGAGTCAGCATGGTCATATCTTTCTCCTTTGGGAAAAGAGAGAAAAAAATTTAATTCCAAAGGCTCATAACATTCTTGAAATTCTTAGCATTGCCCCATAGTTTATCCCTCAAAGAAGTGATAAGTTAAGGGTTTTGCTGTCACATCCTGCTTACCTTTCTTTGATCCCCAGATGCTCCCATGCCTCTTCTGAAAGATGACTTTACTCTTTTCAGTGTGCTTCCTTCCACACACTGTTTCATAATACCTTTACAAAAGTTGTGCTGCAAAAAACATGATAAGTATTTTTTCCATTCAATAAATGAAGATGGGCTGGGGTTGTGGCTCAGTGGTAGAGTGCTTGCCTAGTATGTGTGCAGCCCGGGTTTGATCCTTAGCACCATGTAAAAATAAAAGCATTGTGTACAGCTAAAAAAATAATAAATATTTAAAAAATAATAAATAAATGAAGACACTGAGACAAAGGTAAATTAAACATCTTGTCCAAGAACATACACTGAACTACTTTAAAACTAGGACCAGGATTCTGATTGAAAAAACTTTCTTTCTCATTACCTGGCAGATGTAAATGTAATTCTCACACACTTCCTCTAGGCTGGATCTATCAAATTTAATTATTTTACAATATGTATCACAGAGCTAGATGATATACTCTATTATGATTATAATGTTTACCTTACAGAGTTTTCTCCCCACCATAGAGTTAATAGTATTCTCTTATATTTTGCTTGAATAGTTTTTGTAAACCTCAATTAAAATTTTTAATAATGTTTCATTTGAATCTATCATACACTGTGATGTGGTCCACATTTCCTAATAACAGAGTCAAGGTACGCATTAAATGCTAACAACCATTAGGAGATAAAATCCCAGGAAAACAAGAATCATGGTAGAGGCAAGTGAGGTAGGAAGAATGGGAAGAAGATGCAAGGTGAGGCTTTACCACTCTGGCCACTGTTTTACAAGTCATGAAGAGATAATAGCTGGTCATTTAGCAAGTACACCTACCTACCTACTCAGGTCATTTCCATCTGGCTGTACTATAGATGGTCAGAATAGTTCATCAGAAGAAGGAAGACAGACTTTTTCTGTTGATTGCTTTCTATATTCTGTCTCCCACTGGTTAAAATTTACCATGAAAAATACCTTCCCCCACCTTGCCCACTTCCTGGTTGCATCATCAAATGTATCTTCAGTGAAAGGGGAAGAATGATCCTGTGGTTCTACAGTGTGACACTTCATTTGAACCTGGAAGTTGTGGTCTGGCCTGAGGAGATGGAAGCATAGGAGCCCACACAGAATCACTGCAGTGGCATGTGAAGCAGAGTGAGTAAATCTACAAGAACCTGAGGAGGAGCAAAAGATGTGTCTAACACACCAATTACCAGCAATATCTGAATAATCTTCCAATTCTAGCTTCTCCTATCCTCTGCATAGAGTTTTCTCTCCCAGAGACCTATTTTGTTTCAGTCTGGACAATTTGCTAGCCAGATCTCTTGCACTGTAGGACTGCCCCCACCACTTTTTACTACCTTACTAGTAAATAGCTACTATTTTATGGATGCCACTTTTTCTTTTCCTCCTTCCCTTCCTCCCTCCCTGTTCCCTTCCTTCCTTTATTGTGGTGCTGAGAATCAGACCCAGGGCCTTTCATATGCTAGGCACACACTCTACCATCAGCTATACCTCTAACCCCTGACTTTTTATGTTTTGCTTTACTGCACTACCTTATTTGACAAGAGCATATCTTTCAAGATTTTTTTTAAAGATAAGATACCTGAGAGATGAATCCTCTGAGAAATTACATGTTCAAAAGTACCATTATTCATCCATACATTTGGTTGAAATTTTAGTGAAAAATGGAATTTTAGGTTGAAAAGAATTTTTCTTCAAAATTTAAAAGATTATTTCTCTTCTCTTTTAGCATCCTATTGAGGAATTTGATATTGATTGGTCAGGGCTTAGGTTCTGGCTCAGTGGTAGAGTGCTTACCTAGCACTCATGAGGTAGTGGGTTTGATCCTCAGCACCACATTAAAAAATAAATAAATAAAATAAAAGTATTGTGTCCATCTACAACTAAAAAAATTTTAAAAATTGGTATGTCAAGAAGGCTGAAAATCAGCAATATGAATATAAACACCAAAACTAAAAAGCTTGATGTTTGACTTTTTGCACATACAGATTTTTATATTTAACAATTTAAGAATATACATTTTCTCACATATACATGGAATATCTGCAAAAAATGAAAAAGTCAAAACCCATCAATAAGTTTCAAAAATAATGATCTTTCACTTATAGTGAAGTTAGACATTAATATAAAAACATATTTTTAAAAATTTCCCATTATTTTGAAAATTTAAAAGCACACTGTTAAATAATACAAATTTAGGATACCTAGAACTTAATAATAATGAAAACCCTGCAGAGCAATATTTCAGGGATGCAGCAAAGGTGGTATTTTGAATAAAATTTAACACCCCCCTCCACACACACCCAGAAAGTCTTAAACTGGATGAGCTAAGTCCCATTTTATGAAGTTATAAAATGAAGAAAATAAAATAAAAATGAAGTATGTAGAAAAAAATGGATTTCTGTGTACATAGGAAAGACCTGGTGGGATTTTGTGATTAATTTGACTCTGGATCAATTTTGTGAGAAATGACATCTTTATAATTAAGAATCCTCTAGTTCATGACCATGGTGTAGTCCACCATTTATATGATGCTTCTTTAAGTTCTCTCAGTTACATCTTATGGTTTTACAGTGTGGAAGTCTTCCACATATTTCATTGCTTTTATCTCTGAGAGTTTGATGGTTCTCTTGATGCCATTATAAATAAATAATATACTCTTTTATTTTCATTTTCTTTTTTCTTTTTTTGGTTGTTGGCCTATAAAAATAAAATAAATTTTTGTAAAAAAAATGATAAAATTTAGAGTATTACCAGATTTTAACTCCTAATGACACTGGATATCAACAGCTGTTAATATCACAAAAGCAGAAACAAAATGGATAAGCAGACATTATGAGCTTCTGATAAAAGAACATAAAGTGATCTAACATGAATCATCAAGCTTCTGGATCCAGTTGTCAATTTTTTAAATTAAATTTATTTATTTTTTATTCTAAGTTGTTAGGAATGACAGCAGAATGTATCACATTTCATATTATACTTATAGAGCACATTTTTACATATCTCTGTATACAAAGTATATTTACACCATTCGTGACTTCATACATGCACTTAGGGTAATGATATTCATCTCATTCTACCATCTTTTTTTTTTTTCCTTCTTCACCCTTTTGCCCACTTCCTTCCCAACCCTCCCCATTGGCCATTCTAGTGTTCCTCTAATCCTCCTATGATCCCTGTCCCAACCTCACTATGAATCGGCCTCCTTATATCAGAGAAAACATTCGGCATTTGAATTTTGGGGATTGGCTAACTTCACTTAGCTTTATATTCTCCAACTTCATCCATTTGCCTATGAATGCCATGATTTTATTCTCTCTTATTGCTGAGTAATACTCCATTGTATATATATACCACAGTTTCTTTATCCATTCATCTACTGAAGGGCATCTAGTTTGGTTCCACAGTTTAGCTATTGTGAATTGTGCTGCTATAAACATTGATGTGGCTGTGTCCCTGTAGTAAACACAGAGAACTGAGAAGGATGGTGAGAATACAATCAGAGCAAAAGTTGGATTGTGCATAATGCTCTTATGGGTTCCTTTGCAGAGCAACTCTAAGGAAAAGAAACGGTAAAGGGGACACCTGTGGATTAAGCGAGATTTAGGAGACACAAGTTTTTTTTTTTAAGTATTTATTTATTTACTTTAGTTGTACACAATGCAATGCATTTATGTTTTTATGTGGTGCTGAGGATCAAACCCGGGCCATGCACGTGCAAGGCGAGCGTTCTGCCACTGAGCCACAACCCCAGCCCCACAAGTTTTTTTTTAAATAGGCAGTTCTAAACTGTAACGTACAAAAATCTACCCTTGGATGCAGACTTTAGGAAGTGATTGCTACAAAAATCAGGAGAGTCGTTCCTGTTGGGGGAAGGGAGGAGGCTGAGACAGGGCACTGAAGGAGATGCTTGAGCAGTGGGCAGAGTTGTTCCATAAACTGGATGGCAGACACATGGCTGTTTACCTTATAACAACTGGTGTAGCTTTTCTGTATCTTCATTTTCTTTTATAGCATAGAGTTTAAAGAGGTTTCTGTGATCTGAACTCATGAGCAGGAGGATTTGTGGGCAGAAAGGATAAAAGAAAGAAGGATATATATATTTTTTAAACATTTGGCTACTGTAGAATAGGCTCTGTAGTAAGGCATTTCATAGATGTTACCTTGACTACTAATTATCCTGATTTTATAGAGTCTACTAGAGGTTCAATAACTTGTGCATGGTAAAGAGCAGCAGGGCAGGAATTTAAGCCCAAATCTAGTTTGGTTTCCCAGTAGACTTTCTGTGTTCCTCACTGGTGTTGGCAAGTAGAAGTGTGGCTACTACATTAATTTCTCTGTAAACCCACTGTCTATAGTAGCTATTCTTCAGTTAGTTTCCTTCTAAAAAGTTGTATGCTCAATGTGTACCAAATTCTATGCAAACATTAAAGTTGACCTCATAGCCACAGGTCCTAATCTATCCACATTTGGTTCATTCTGTGGATGCAGAATCTGCAGATAGAGGGCTGACTTAAGAAACTTGAATGTCTGAGGATTTGGGTATCTGCAAGAGTCCTGAAACCATGCGGATACTGAGGGTTGACTAGTATATTTAAATTTCACCCCCAACTGATCTCTGTAGAGGATTGATCATGTTCTTTATTCTAACAGGAAAAAAGTAATAGTTCTAAGAATACAACATCAGATATGAAAATATAGTAACACCTTTAAATCTTATGTGTTTTTTTAAGTTGTTCTTCCATTGAAACGCGAACAAAGGTATTTTACATGAGTTTCAAATAGAGTCCAGCAGCTGAGCAATACCAGAACAATCTCAAAGATACAGACATATATGCTACAAGAAGGGATTGTATTTTCTCTCCTCTTATGTGGACTTTATCCCTGAACACTGTAAAAACGTGGATTAGACATGCATCTAGTTGACTGAGATTCAGAGTGCTTTTCCTTGGATTGTTGCTTGATTCTGGAAAGTTAGCTTTCTAATTTAATAGTTTGGTATTGATCAGCTTTTTGTCATGGTGACCAGAATACCTGACAAGAACAACTTAGAGAAGGAAATGTTTATTTTGGACTTGTGATCTCAGAAGCTCAGTCCATGGTTGGATGACTCTATTGCTTTGGGCTCAAGGTGAGGCAGAACAGCATGGCAGAGGGTGAAGCTGAGGAAATCTACTCAACTCATGGCAGCCAGGAAGGAGGGATGGAGGGAGGGAAGGAGGGAGGAAGGGAAGGAGGGAGAGAGACATAGAGAGAATGAATATATCCAGGGACAAAATATGATCCTCAAAGGCATGCCCCCAGTGACCTATTTCTTTTACCACCCAGTAATCTATTCAGATTATTAATCCACCAAATGGATTAATCCACAGATTGGGGTACAGCTTTCTGAATCTAATCATTTCACCTCTGAACATTGGCATATTGCCTCGCATGAGTTTTATGGGGGGACACCTCATATTCAAACCATAACAAGTTTTAATTTTGACTTCAATTTCTTTCTCTTATTTTGTCCAGTCTAACTTTGTACTCTTTGCAGAGAACTGACCTCTTCTACTCTCTCTGGCTTTCTGCTTTTTCACCCTTGGCATGCTTTTATTGTTGCTGAGATAATCAGGGAAGATTTTATGAAAAAATACAGTGAAAATACTTAAAACAATATGTAAATTGAGTTGTTTCTACAACTTAAAATGGAGTTCAAACTGAAAAATAATTATAGGGACATACTTGAAACATATTCTTTATTTTAATCATTTTAGAGCATAGTATTTCAAAGTGTGGTTCTTAACTACCTGTGTTAAAACCCAACCCTTCTCAATTAGGATTTCTTTGTTTCTTACGTGCGCATGTCCAGAATTTGATCCTTATCCTTTTAAAATGTTTCTACTTATTTATTTTTTGTGAATTCATCATCTATGATGTCTTTAAGGACTGATCTATATAAAAAAAAACTTTAAGGACATTGTAGTTATCAATAGGCCATTTGGAGGTTAATTTGGTAGACTACTTGCATATTTTTAAAGTAATAGATTTCTGATGTAATTTGAAGATCCTGACAGTTCAGCATAAATACATTTTCTTTCCCACAAATTAATGATCCCTTTAATGATAGTAGATGACTTCTGAATGATTCCCAGGTGCATTGTAAAAGACATTACATTCACATGTGCTGTTACACTGTTCATATATATAAGACTAAAAAAGGACTCCAAACTCAGGTTTTTTCCCCAACTGAGTGTCAGTTATTCCAGTCATTAACTTTTCTATGTTTGCATGGTGTGAGATAATAGTAATTTACTTCTTTTCCTGACAAGTGATTGTTCCATTGCTGAAGCAGACTGTTCCTACCAGAGCTGGACAATTTGCCTTAATTATTTTCATTTACTTTGAAATTGGCCCTCCTGATAACAGTAAGCACTAGCATTTAAAAATGGCACTGAATAAGATAAAAACACTGGAGAAAGGAACTATAAAGGTGCTGGGGGAAGAAGGCAGGGAAAGGATAAGCAGAGAAAAACCCAGAAAGGAGTGTTGTATTTGCTATTTTGCTCTTCCTGACCCACTCAGAGGATTCTACTGGAGCGTCATTCCAGTGCTGAGAATGGCTTTGAAAGGAGAACCCACCTGTCTGTACCACCACTCCTCTCTGGGGCCCTGAGAGTCCCTTCTCATTCCAGTTCTAGGTAGGTTTCGGCAGCTTCTCATATTATAAAACCAACTAGTTACAGCATTTGAGCTCTACATTTCCACCAGATTGGAAGAGGTGTTAACTGATTTTTATTCCAAAGGCTGGGTTCTTTATTCCTCTTGGAATTGTGGAACCAATAACAAGACCCATCACCCATTGAGCAGTGAAGGAGATGTTTATTTTTGGCCAAGAATGGGGGGAAGTGAAACTCACCAGTCAACTTTCTGAACCTTGGATTACAGGAGGTTATAGATACAGAGTGAAGGACATAAGGGGAGGGAGGCTAATAAAGAGGTGGAATATTCCTGTCTTTTATGATGATGAGTTAGAGGTTGTCTGTTGTCACTCTGGCAGCCCTCTTGGGTTCAGTCAGTTTCAGTGACACCCCCTGAAGAGGGACTCCTGGCCTTCAGACATCCTGTCCTCAAAGATAAGCAAAGTTAGGGTGGGGCAGAAATTCAGCTAGGTCATCTAGGCAGATTAGAGCAGACTAACAGAGGGATCCTTATTTTTTGGCCCAAGACTGGATCCCGCCACTGAGATGTATCTAAATCTACCTCTCTGGTTATAGACATCCCAAGTAATCTCTTGCCAGATTGATTCCTCAAGAGAAACTGAAGGATGAAGATGAAAGCAGCAAGTATCAATCAGCTCCAGGGTATAAAGGGCTTGGAAGGCATTGTTCTAGCTTATGCAAGGAAAGCCAAACAAAATGAAAATCATTTTGTTGAATGGCTGGAGGCTGAGTGTGGACTGGCTTGAGAGTAAGAAACTCCTGGCCTTAGTTCTAAGAGCAGCCTCACATTTGAAAGGGTTTTACTCCCAGGGTCTCCACCACGTTCTCATTGTAAAGAGCCAACAAAGATCCCATATTGGTTTTGGCAGGAAAAGAGGAAGAACTACCATTATGATATAGGCCTGGAATTTTCTCCATGACAAACACTGACTCTTCAGGGGATGAGACCTCACCAGAACCTTTTCCCACCTGGGAAAGAGCATTTCTCTGATTCCAGAGCCCTCCAGACTATCTCACCTTGGTGGGGAAGGAGATGAAACAGAAATGCTTGTGAAGGTCACAGACCAGCAACACCACCCTCCGAAAGACTGAGATTTAATTATAAATGTATAAAATGCTTCCTTTCCTTTCATCTAATCACCATACCAATAATACTCCAGAATAATTGCTGGGTTACAGCCAAAATTATAACACACAGACTCTAACTAAGGGGCAGGTTCAGGAGACCTCGAGGGAGATGCAAACGGGGACACTAGAGGAATCTGCAAGCTTTGGCACTTATTGATATAGCACACAACACAACCAAACTCCCAGGCAGATTAACATGAGACTGTGAACTTCAGGCCTATTTACCCCAGTTCCTATTTCCAATATATCCCATTTGGGTTAAACCACAGCAACAAAAAAAATTATAAGTCATGCTAAAAGGAATAAAAAATAGTCTTAAATGTCTCCAAAGGAAGCATCAGAACCAGACTTAAGAAATGACACAGATTTTTGAAATTATTAGGAATTTAAATTAACCTACTCATGGTAAAGGTCCTAGTGGAAAAAGTAACTAACATGAGAGAATGGATGGATAATGTATGCAGAGGCATGGAAGCTGTAGGAAAAAAATGGAAAGGAAATGCTAGAATGAAAAACACTGTACTAGGGCTGGGGTTGCAGCTCAGTGGAGCACTGTAAGGCACCTGGTTCAGTCCACAGCACCACATAAAAATAAATAAATAAATGTATTGTGTCCATCTACAACTCAAAATATTTTTTTAAAAAACTACTAAATGGTGAGTACCTTGGATGTGCTATTAGTTGAATGGACATAGCTGAGGAAAGAGTCAGTGGGCTTCAAGACATCAGTAGTGACTTCTTAGGCAGAAATGCAAAAGAGAAGAGAGTTTCATACAACAATGGAACATCCAAGAATTGTGGGGCATTTTCAGCAGGGATAATGTGTAGTTAGAATATTAGAAAGTGAAGAAAAAGAGAACAGAAAAAATCCTTGCAGATATTTGAAGACCAGGAATGGATGCTGAAAAAGCATCTGACATCTCTGACAAAACACAACATCCAGTCATGAGAAACACTCAGAACTAGAAATAGATGTGAATTTTCTCAGCTTGATAAAGAACATCTTAGAAAAAAAGCCCACAGCAAACATTGTACATCATGCTGAAAACCCATATTTTGCTCCTAAGATTGGAAATAAGTCAAAGATATTTTTTCTCACCACTTTTGTTCAACATTGTACTAGGTAACCCAGTTAGACAAGAAAAGGAAAGAACAGGTATTGTGAAGGGAGAAATAAAACTGTCCATAAATGATATAATTATCTATGAAGAAAATCACTAAGAATTTGACAGAAAAAATAAAAACCCAGACCTAATAAGTATAGCAAGGTTGCATAGTACAGAGCTAACATACAAAATCAGTTGTTTTCCTGTGTATCAGCAATGAACAGTTGAAATTTGAAGTTGAAAAAAGCCACCATTTACAAGAGTGTGAAGCAGGGAAGGTATGACTAACAAAAATATGTACAGGATCAATAAGCAGAGAACTACAAAACTCTGAAGAAAGAAGTAAAAAATATAAATAAATAAGAGAGGCATTCTCTATTCCTGAATCAGAAGACTCAATATTATTAAGCTATCATTTCTTCCCAGCTTGCTCTATACATACTATGAAATCCCAATCAAAATCCCAGCAGGCTATTTCTGTAGAGATCAGCAAACTAATTCTAAAGTTTATATGGAAAGTCACAAGCACTAGAATAACCAACACAATATTGAAGAACAAGGGAGGATTCACACAACCTTATTTTAAGGCTTATTGTAAAGTAAGAGTAATCAAGGGAGTGTGGTATTGGTAAAGGCATAGACAAATGGATCAATGGAACAGAATAGAAAGCCCAGAGATAGACCCATATAAATATAGTAAATTGATCTTTGACAAAAGATCAAAGACAAATGGAGAAAGGTAGTCTCTTCAACAAATGTACCTCCATATACAAAATGGTGAACCTAGACACAAACTTTATACCCAGACAAAAATGAAGTTCAGGAGCTCTGTTTCAAAATCTCAAATATAAAGTGATAAGCCTATAAGAAAACACAGGAGGAAATATAGGTGACCTAGGGTAAAACCTCAACAGCATAATTCATGAAAGAAAAAAAAGATAAATTGAACTTCATTAAAATTTTCTGCTCTATGAAAGGAACTATTAAGAGAATCCAGGGCTGGGGCTGTAGCTCAGTGGCACAGCACTTGCTTCTCCTGTGTGAAACACTGGGTTTGATCGTCAGCATCACATATAAATAAATAAATAAAGGTCCAGTGGCTACTAAAAAGGAGAGAGAGATGGGGGGAGAATCCAACCATATGCCACAGACTGGGAGAAAATATTTGCAAGACATGTATCTGATAAAGGGATTGTATCCAAATATACAAAGAACTCTAAGATTCAATAAAATGTATAGACTTTGGAAGACAGTTTGGCAGTTTCAGACAAAGCTAAACATAATCTTACTGTATGATTCAGCGTTCGTGCTCTTAAGTATTTACCCAAATGATTCGAAAACATATGCCTAGAGGAAAACCTGCATGCAAGTGTTTATAGTAACTTTATTCACAACCTACAAAAACTGGAAGTAACCAAGATGTCCTTCAATAGGTGAATGGATAAACAAACTGTGGAACATTCATACAATGGGAATGTTATTCACTGATTAAAATAAGCTATTGAGCCACAAAAAGATACAGATGAATCTTAAATGTATATTGCTAAGTTCAAGAAGCCAATTTGAAAAAGCTATTCTAATTATGTGACATTTTGAAAAAGGCAAAAGTATGGTGACTTAAAAAGATCAGTGGTTGAAAAGAGGATGGGGGAAGGAGAAGGGAAGGGAAAGGAAAGGAAGGGAGGGGAACAGGAAATGAAATCAAAGACCATGCATATATGATTTTGTCAAAACGAACCCAGTTACTATGTGTAACTATAATACTCTGAAAAAAATCAGTGGTTTCCAGGGGAAGCTGGGAGGCGAGGACTTGAATAAGGTGAGTGAAGCACAGGGAATTCTGGGGATGGTGAAACTATTCTATATGATACTAAAACTATGACACTAGGCATTTGTCAAAATCTATAGAATTCAACAGCACAAGGAGTGGACCATTATGTTTGAAAATTTTAAAAGAATCACTTAGGAGGGCAGGTGATTCCAGGACAGAATGCAAGATGTGACACAGTTCCAAAGGTACAAAACAACCTCACTAAAATCAGGGGAAAAGGTGCTGACTTCATTGTCCATGGAAATGAGAAGATTCTGTAAGACTAAAGACAAAAGAAACTGTATAAAAGTGTTTTCTCCTGATGGATAATGTATCCCATAGGGATATGGATTAAAATTTCTGATAGTTCTACACATAAATACTGAAGTTGAATGATCAAGTAAATGGCTGGCAAATAGTGGGAGCAAGGTTTCTCACTGTTGGTGTTTGAACTTACAGATAAGCCTGGGAAGGAAGCTAGAATAATCCACATAGTAATGGATTAGAGTGGGGAACATCCATATGAACTCATGATCAGCTTATGTATAGATAGTTACATACAGAAATCTATAACACTGATTGGGGTGTGTCAAAGGAGTATAGAAGTCAATTGAAAGGGTTCCTAGTGGCTAAAGATGGAATAATTTGAGCAAGAAAATAAAGTAATATTGGGTTATAATTCAAAATATTTGATAACTGCCCATCAGTCAATACTGATATGAATAAATGATTAAAGAATTAAATAGGAGAGAAAAAACTCCCATGTAATATAATTACCAAAAATTTATGTAGATGCTCTGCACCTAGGAAATGGAACACTTCACTCATTAAGTATCAGCTGTGCTTAGTGACTCCTTCCAAAGATTACAGCATAGAAAGAGGGAAGAAAGAGTCCCTTGATAGTGGAAAAACACAAACAGTGCTTCACTCAGGTGATTAAGGTCATCATCATCCACAGTGGTACGTCATGTTGGTAGAACATAACCTTTGACATTATGTAACTAAAATGGCACGTTCCTCTTTTATCTTCCTTCCCCAAAAACATCCCAAGTCTAAGGAAAAATATAGCACTTCCATGGACAATGAAGTCAGCACCTTTTCACCAATATGGCCCAATTGAAGGGCATTCTACAGAATATGTGGCCAGTACTTATTAAAACTAAGATTATCAAAAACAAGGAAAGTCTGAGAAACTGTCAAGAGGAGAGCTTAAGTGGACATGATGACTAAATGCAGGGTTTTGTCATATATAGGAACCTGGAACAGAAAAGGGCCATTAGGTGAAAACTAAGGAAATCTAAACCATACACACACACCTCTGTTTGTCTGTGTGTGTCATTTCAACAAAATTAAAAACTTAATGCTTCAAATTACACTATCAGTAAAATTTAAAGATTTCATAGGATGGGGAACAAAAAAGTAAGTCACATAGCTGAGAAGATTGTATATCCAAAATATATTGACTGCTTACAACCCAACACTAAGAAGACAACCCAGTTTTTAAAAGGCAAGGATTTAAATAGACATTTCTTCAAAGAACATATACAGATGGTCAATAATACATAAAGCAGGGCGGGATGGCGCACGCCTGTAATCCCAGCACTTGGGAGGCTGAGGCAGGGAGATCATGAGTTCAAAGCCAGCCTCAGCAATGGTGAGGCACTTAGCAACTCAGTGAGACCCTGTCTCTAATAAAATACAAACAAAAGGGCTGGGGATAAGGTCCAGTGGTCAAGTGCCCTGAGTTCAATCCCCAGTACCAAAAGAAATAAAATAAAATAATACATAAAGATGCTCAAAATCAGTAGTCATAAGGGAAAAAATATAAACCAAAGCCATAATGAGATATAACTCCACCCCCCCAGGACAACTATAACAAAAAAGACAATAACAGGTGTTGGTGAGAAAGTGGAGAAATTGCAACATTTATACACTGCTGGTAGGAAGGTAAAAGTGGTATGATTGGGAATCCAGTGTGCAGTTCCTCAAAAGGATAAACGTGGAGTTTCTATAAGCTCCATAATTCCACTCCTAGGTATATCCAAGAGAATTTAAAACATGATGACTCATATATAGATGTTGACAGTAGCATTATCCATATACCCCCGAAGTAGAAACAACCCAAATGCCCATCAACCATTGAATGGATAAATAAAATGTGATATACCCATGCAGTACAGTGTCACTTGGCAATAAGATGGAATGAAGTACTGACTTACACTGCAACATGGATGAACCTTAAATAAACGATGCTAACTAAGTGAAAGAAGCCAGTAACAAGACACCACATATTGTATAATTCCATTTATATGAAGTGTCCATAAGGCACCTCTGTAGAGAAAGCATGTTAGAGGTTTCCCAGAACTGGGGTGTGAATGGAGTTTTTTTGGAGGGTTACTGCTAATGAGTATGTGGTTTCTGCTTTGGGTAAAGTAAATATATTCTAGAATTAGATAGTGATAAATATGCTAAAACCACTGAATTACACACTTTAAAAGAGTGGCTCATATGAATTATGTATCAGTAAAGAGGAGAAAAACTAAGGATCTCTGTATAAAGTATGAACTTTAGTTAATAATGAATTGATATTGGTTCATTAATTATAACAAATTACTGTAGATTACTGCAGATGTAGATGTAGATTACTAAGATGCCAATAGAGGAAGCTGGGTTTGGGGATTGTGGGAACTCTCTGCTGTCTTTAGTTTTTCTGTAAATCTAAAACTGCACTTTTAAAAACCCTACACTTTAGTTTTTAAAAAATGAAAGCAGCTGTTTCAACATCAGAAGTAAAAATAAACAAAACCTCTCTTACGAAAACAGGGATAATTGGAGCCAGTTGTTTTAGAAAAAGGATTCGGGGTCGGGGAATCTAACCAAGCTGTATGGCATGAATTATATTCACCAAAACTCTTGGCAGCATTGGAAGAAATCTGGATGAATTTTACGTAAACTGGGCTTCATATCTGCCTAGCTACTGAGTTTTCCAAGCCAAATAATTCCCCTTCTCTACACTAACCACATTTGTATAGATATACCAGAATACTTGTAGCATGTAATATGAAAATAGACATGCTAAAGTCCCATCATCACAGAGGGTGACATGGTAGATGCATTCAAAATGCAGACCAGTTCTATTCAAGAACCTCTTCACAAGCTTTGTTAAATAGCATTTCACATTTCCCCAGTAGAAGTGAGATAGATATAGATTTTCATAAGGTAAAAAAACAGAGTGGTGTCCATGTTTTATTTAACTCAAGTCATTCAGTGATAGAAGGGGATTTTTCCTTATATCGTTTCAACTCTTTCTGGCAGGTAGACGGTCCTTGTGAAATTCCTTCCATCCTCCAAGGCCAAGTCTTCTGTGGAACCTCTGTTTATTTCCAGTCTGTATTATGTCTCTTTGCTGAACTGCTGTAATAAATACACTTGACATCAGTACATGGATACTTAAATAAGAGTCTGTTAAATTGTTATTTTTTTATTATTTGGGATATCCACATATCATGTGTATGTTCCCTTTTTGTGAGACTCTGGGAGAAATTCTTCTCAATTCTTTTTTTTTTTTTTTTTGTGGTACCGGGGATTGAACTCAGGGGCACTCGACCACTGGGCCACATCCCCAGCCCTTTTTTGTATTTTATTTAGAGACAGGGTCTCACTGAGTTGCTAATTGCCTCGCCACTGCTGAGGCTGGCTTTGAACTCGCGATCCTCCTGCCTCAGCCTCCCAAAGTGCTGGGATTACAGGCGTGCGCCACCGCGCCCGGCTTCTTCTCAATTCTTATTATGAAGAACAGTGAGGCTTCTCCCAACTAACTTGCCTGTTTCTGTTTAATGATGAGACAATCCTGATTAGTTTCCCTCCCTTGCTTTGCTGTACAGAAACTGAGTGCCAAATTTATTGTCCATCTCTAGCAACTGCACACAGGACCTCATGGCTTATATCTGTACTGCTTTTCATTCTGGCTTCATTATTTTCTGCTGCTACTGCTGTTTTCTTTGCCTTAACACCATCAATAATTTACTTTGTATTTTCTTCCTACTATATGTGCTGGAAGATGCTCTCAAAAGTCTTTGCGAAGGATTGGAACATTAAAATTACTCATGGGTGTGTGGCTGTAGCTGGTGCAGTGAGAGCAGTAATTAGGAAGTCTTCCGACTTGTATTCTAACATGAGCTGGGTCACTACCTTGCCATTTGCTTTTCCTGTCTTCAGCCTTCCCATTTGCCAAACGGAAGAATCATAATTTCTAGAGCCTTTTCCTGATATAAAGAAAGCATATATGTCACTCTCATTCTATGAAGTATTTGAAAGTCCCCTGATGGCAGACATCATCCTTAGCCTTGTATCCTGCAGAGCCTCTTACAAAGGGCAGAAGGCCTGTTAAGGGCTGAATACCTTCATAATTTTTTTTTAATTGAACATTTTGTTTCTGTGGGGGGGGTCATTATTATTAAGATTTTCAAGTTGAGATCAGAATGCCATTTTTACAAAACAGTGGGAAGGTACATTTATTTCACATAATAATGAGAAAGGCAAGTGTGTGTGTGGTGCCGGCTGGTGCTGTGAGACACTTGCACATATCCTCAGGCTTTCTGTAGGGCCTTGGCAAAAATGACTCACTTGTGCCAAAATTATTGCTGCTTTATTTGATCCACTGATCAACTGACTTACCATAGCCTCTACAATATACACCAACATAATAATATGAGGCATTTGTGTAAGAGGTAGCAAGTGTAAAAATGTGTTGTAGTTGATGAAAGCCAAGGTAGAGGCAATGTGGTAGAATTTAATTTGGAGTTCTAAGTTCCAGTTTTGATGTCTTTGAAGTTGTTTTTGTGTTTTGTGTGTGTGTGTGTGTGTGTGTGTGTGTGTGTGTGTGTTACTGGGAATCCAGCCCAGGGCCTCACACATACTAGGCAAGAACTCTACCATTGAGCTACATTGCTGGCCCCTATTTTTTTCCCTAAGTAATAAAAGAATTATTATTTAAAAAATCTGATTCCAACATTATTGATTTCAAACCATTTAAAAGAATTTCTGATCTTCATTAAATTTAGAAAAATCACTGTTCCTTTCAGGCCGTTAGATTCTTCACCTTTATGCTGAGAATATTGGACAAGATGGTATCTGCAGTCCTTTTCACAGCTAACAGTTGAGAGCTTGGCTGGCTTATGTATTAGGTTGAAGATGATAAACTTTGCTTAGAGCTTCTGATACACAATAAAAGTATCAAGAATCACAGCCACAATCATAGCTTGAGCCTAGAGCACTGAGAGAATTGATGTATTTTCCAAGACAATACTTGTACAGTGATTGCCTCTTAGCCCTTTAGGCACTATCAGCACTAGTCCTAGATAGATCACTTCAGGGTCTTTGCAGCTTTGGAAGAGCAAAGTTTGTATGGCAACACACAGAGCCAATGCAAGGCTCTGATTGCAGTTGGTACTGATGGTGTCCAGAAAATTGTCAAAGATTCACTGAGTATTTATTTGGCTCTTTAGGAAGCTTTTATGCTGCTATAAATGAAGGCTTACAAAACTCATGGAGGAGGTATTCCAAATAGCATCAGTTTCTTCTTCTATACTGAATAATCATTTTAATTTGCATATCATAAACTCTAAGATCCCTTATCTTAGACAATAACCAAGAAGGAGAAGGAGAAGGAAAATGAAGAAGGAAAAAGAAGGAAAAGCTTGACTCCCATGCTTCTATGTAGGTATCAGCCAATTTCCTTGTTCTTTTCCTGCAAAAGCTTCTCAGACTCCTCCCTCTGCATCATGTAAGCACTTCTCAAGCATTCTTTAACTTTTTAAAATAAAAATTTGGACTTAAATGTAGTAAGTGCATTTCATATGCATTTTCCGCTTAATATCTCTTCCTCTTTTTAAAATATTTATTAAATTATTTATTTATTCTAATTTATTATATATGATGGCAGAATGCAATTCATTTCATATTACACATATAGAGCACAATTTTGCAAGTCTCTGGTTGTACACAAAATATTTTTACACCATTTGTGTCTTCATACATGTACTTAGGGTAATGATGTCTAACTCATTCCAAGGTCTTCCTATCCCCATACCCCTCCCTTCCTCTCCCTCTTCTTTGCCCTATCTAAAGTTCCTCCATTCCTCCCATGTTCCCCTCCCCCCCATCACCATTATGAGTCAGCATCCTCATATCAAAGAAAACATTTGGCCTTTGGTTTTTTTGGGATTGACTTACTACACTTAGCATTATATTCTCCAACTCCATTCATTTACCTGAAAATGCCATGATTTTATTCTCTTTTTTAAATATTAATTTTTAGTTGTAGTTGGACACAATACCTTTATTTTATTTATTTATTTTTATGTGGTGCTGAGGATTGAACCCAGGTCCTTGCATGTGCTAGGCAAGCACTCTACTGCTGAGCCACAACCCCAACCCCTTATTCTCTTTTAATGCTGACTATATTCCAATATATATATACCAAAAGTATATATATATATTATATATATATATATATATATATATACCAAAGTTTCCCTATCCATTCATCTACTGAAGGGCATCTGGGTTGGTTCCACAATTTAGCTCTTGTGAATTGTGCTGCTATAAATATTGATGTGGCTGTGTCCCTATAGTATGCTGTTTTTAAGTCCTTTGGCTATAGACTGAGGAGTGGGATAGCTGGGTCAAATGGTGGTTCCATTCCCAGTTTTCCAAGGAACCTCCATACTGCTTTCCATATTGGCTGCACCAATTTGCAGTCCCACCAGCAATGTATGGGGTGTGCCTTTTCTCCCACATCCCCACCAACATTTATTGTTGTTTGTATTCTTAATAGCTGCTGTTCTGACTGGAGTAAGATGAAATCTTAGAGTAATTTTGATTTGCATTTCTTTGATTGCTAGAAATGTTGAACATTTTTTCATATATTTATTGATTTATTGTATGTCCTCTTCTGAGAACTTCCTTGGCCCATTTATTGATTGGATTATGAATTTTTTTGGTGTTAAGGTTTTTGAGTGCTTTATATATCCTAGAGATTAGTGCTCTATCTGATGTGCTTGTGGTAAAGATTTATTCCTGTTCTGTAGGTAAAGATTTGCTGCTGTTCTATTCACCTCACTAATTGTTTATTTTGCAAATATATATATCTCTCCCTCTTTTATTTTATTTTATTCTAATGTGGAATGCATTACAACTCATAGTACACATATAGAGCACAATTTTACATATCTCTGGTTGTATACACCATTCATGTCTTCATACATGTACTTTGGATAATGATGTCCATCTCATTCCACCATCATTTCTAACCCCATGTTCCCACCCTTCCACTCCTACCCTTTTGCCTGATCTAGAGTTCAAGTTCTACCTTTCACATCTGGACATATTTTTATAACACCCTCGAACTTAACTGATGGTTTTCTGGCTCTAGAATTTTAGGTTGAAATCATTTTTTCTTAGAACCTTGAGGACATTGCTCAATTTTGGCTTCCAGTGTTGTCCTGGGAAGCCACTTTGATACCTGATCTTCTTAATGTGATCTCTTCCCACTCTTCCCTGACAGCGTTTAGAATTTTCTTGTTGGCTTGTTCTTCTGAAACTTATATTGATGAATCTTGGGGAGAATCTATTTTTATCTATTTTGCTTAGCTTTCTGGGACACTTTCAATCTGGAAAACAGGTCCTCCAATTCTGGGGCATTTTCTTGAATTCTTTCATTATTGATTCCCAGTCCATAGTTCTCTGTTCTCTCTTTCTGTAACTATTATTTGGAGGTTGAACTTTCTGAACTGATATGCTAATTTTCTAATTTATTTTTCATTTCTACCTTCCATCTCTGAGTTTTTCTTCCTATTTTTCTTATTCAAAGAAGCTTCATTTTTAAAATTTAGCTTTCCGATTCTGTGCTTGTGCCATCAACACTTTCACAATTTTCTGCTCCTCAATGAGGAACACATGCTTTATTCTGTCATAGACATATTTAGAATACATGGAAATACCATAGGTCCTTTTGACATATTTTTTACATTTTACACGATCTCATAAAAACTTTAGGTCTCACAGCACAAACCCCTTGAAGTCTACTGGGCATGTGCCATGTGCAAATTTTGGCCAGTTTCCCAACCTTCTTGGTATAAATGTAAATAATTCTATTACCAGGAGTTCTGGACAGGCTCGTTTTGTTAGAGGCTGTAGTGGTGGAAAGCCTAAGATGGTATGTCAAATGCTAACCCATTCTGAATGCCTCTAGACCCATCCCTGGAACAAAAAAAAAGAAAAACTATTTTTCTGTCTTTTTAGAAAGGTTTTCTCAACAATGTTTCTTCCAATCTTCCAGTTGAGTTTTCTTCCTGTAATGTGATTTTTTTGTCTGTGAGATTTTTTCCCCCATTTAAAGTGCAATGGTTTTTAGTATATACACAGAGTTGTGAAAGCACCACCACAATTGGATTTTAAAACACTTTCATCACACCAACATAAGCCATTAGCACTCTCACCTCCATTTTCCCCAAGCTTCGAAGCCCTGGCAACCGCTAATGTGCTTTCTCTCCACAGAGTTGCCTTCTGGACACTTCATGTATATGGGATTCATGCAGTATGTGGTCTCCTATGATTGACTTCTTTCCCTTAGCATGTTTTCAGGATGTTATAGAGAGCGACATCAGTACTGCATTGCACTTAGTTCCTTAATGACATTCCATCCTAGGATTATATCACATTTTGTTTATCCATTAATCAGCTGATGGACATTTGGGTTTCTACTTTTGGATTTTATGAATAAGGCTGCTGGAAACATTTGTGCATAAGTGCTTCTATGAACATGTGCTTTAAATTCTTTTGAGTGGAATGGGATTGCTGGCCAATATGGGAACTCTGTGTTTAACCTTTTGAGAAACTGCCAAACTTTCTCCAAATGCATCATTTTACATTTCCTCCAGCAATCTTTGAGGGTTTTCCACCCCTACTTCTCCACATCTTTATCAACACTTATTTTTTTTGTTATAATCATCCTGGTGGGCATGAATTGGTACCTCAATTTTGATTTGTATTTCCCTGATGGTTAATAAAGTTGAATCTTTTTATGTGATATTGGTTATATGTATATGTTCTTGGAAGAAATGTCTGTTCAAATCTTTTTGACCATTTTTAATTGGATTGTCCACAAAAATATTAAATTATAAGAGGTCTTCATTTTTTTCACACCAAACCTTTATTAAATGATATTTTTTTGCCATTGTATGAGTTAAATTTCACTTTATTGGTATTATCTTGAATCACAAAAGTTTTCAATTTTGATGAAGTCCCAGTTATTTCTTTTTTCCTTTGTTGATTGTGGTTTTGAGGTCAGACCATTTGTCCAATCCAAGGTCAGAGAGTTTAGGCTATTTCTTCTAAGAATTTTATAGATTTACCTCTTACAAATATAAGGCCTTTGGTCCATTTTGAGTCAATTTCTGTACACAATATGAGGTTGAAGTCTAAAGTGATTCTTTTGCGTGTGGCTATATAGCCATCTCAGCACCATTTGTTGGAAATTCTCTTTTTTCTCTATTAACTTTTTTTGACACCCTTGTTTAAAAAATTCAGTTGACCATAAATGCTAGGGTTTCCTCCTGAGCTTCTCTTCTTTATTTTTCTAATTCTCTTATTCATCCTGTTTTTTTTTTTTTTTTTTATAATAGGTTCATTATCTCTCTGAGGATATTAACAATGACCTTTAAAACTTTAATTTCCCTACTTAGTCTCCATTTCTCCAGGTTGCTTCTTTCCCAGTTTATGGGTTTAATTTCTGTTTTTAGTTTAGTAGTGTCTATTAAAATGGATTTTATTCTCAACTGTCCGTTCAAGTGTAAAGACAGGGCACCAAAGGGTGATTGAAAGCTCTGTGTGTTTCTAGACAGAGTTTATCTACTCTGGGCCTCACTATCAGGTGATCCAGAAGACCTTATCAATATGTTAGTATCTTAATTTTTTTTTCTTGAACAGCTCAGAAGACACTCCAACTGCTCATCTTGGGAGAGTATAATCATGGCTCTTAGCATTCTGGAATTTCATTATGGCATGGGCTAGAGTTTCTCAACAGTCAGAAAGGAAACTTTTCCTATGTCCAACAAGTTTCCAGTTAAGTATCCCTATCTTCAAATGTGCCTCGTGGCCCTGGGCCCCAAATCCCTCTTTTTATTTTTTTTTTTATTCAGTGTTGTTGTATATATAACAGTAGCATGCTTTACAATTTGTAATACACATAAAGAGCACCTTTTTACATAATCACTGTTAATATACAAAGGATATTCATATCTTTCATGTCTTCAAACATGCATTTAGGGTAATGATAACCCTTTCATTCTACCATCTTTTTTGTTTTCCTTCCTCTCTTTATATCCCCTTGCTCCCTCCCTTGCCGTCCCTCCCCATTGACCTTTCTGGTGTCCCAAATCCCTCTTTTTAACCTCTTCAGATTCAGCTTCTTGCATGGGTGAAGGACCTAGGGGAATGGTACCCAGCCAACTGTAGTGGTGGAGAGGACAATGAGGCTTACATGCTTCCTAATACTCAATCTGTCTGCTCACCTTTACCTGTCACATCACTGCCAGAGACTTTTGGGGAAAGCAAAGACTACTCTGTTTTCCCTGTGCCTGACTTAGTATTCAGCTTTCTCAAATATTTCTCAAATAGCTCCACTATTAATCACTACTCCTTCCATTTCCAGCATCCAAAATTTGGGGATGTCATTTTTTTCCTAGTTTTTGTTTGTTCTTGTAGATTTATACCTTTAAAAAAGCAATAAAGCAAACTTTTACATATATTATTGTTGGATTTCCAGAGGTAACTAATTTAAATATTTGTGTCATCCTGTCATCTTTAACCGAGGGACAGGATATTGAACACCTTTTCTTACTGATTTCTAATTTAGTGTCAAAGATTGAATCTTTGAAATTTGTTGAGGCTTGCTTGATAGCCTTGGATAGATTGATTTTTTTCAATGTTCTCTGTGTGCTTAAGATGAACGTGTTCTTTAATTGTTGGTATCTTAGTCATTTGTTGAATTAAGTTTGCAAATTATATGTAAATTTTCACATACTTACTCATTTTCTTCTTCTTAATCTATTAATTATCTAGAGAGATTTGTTAAAACCAACCATTTCAATTGTAGATGTGTCAGTTTTTCCTTGCAAGTCTGTCAACTTCTGCTTCATGTATTTTGAAACCATGAATGAGGGCTGTAGATGTTTCCAAGTAGTTTTATCTTCTTGGTAGATTGCTCCTACTAACTACATCTAAGACTGTCTTTATTCCTCCATCAATTCTTTTTGCTTTTAATTCTGTTTTATCTATTTTATAGTTTTGTCTGATACGTCTTTTTCCATTCCTTTCAGCCTTTCTATGTTTATGTGTTTTAGGTATGTCTCTTGTAAACAGCATTTAAATGAAGTAAAAATTAATCTGACAATATTTGTCCTAATTGAAATTTTATATTCATTATAGTTAATGCTATGTTGATTAATTTCTGCCATTCATATAATACTTACTAGTGTGCTTGTACTATTCATCATTTTCTTTTTCTTTCCTGCCTTCTACCAACTTTCAAATCCCCATTTTTCCTGTTCCTTAATTTGAAAGTTTTACATTCTGTTTTTATTTTTATATTGAAACCTTTAAAATTTGAAAGTTGCAAATGGCATGAAGTCCAAGTTTGACCAATTTCTTCATCCTTTCATAGTCTTATTATCATCATTCTGTCTCAGGTGTTATTGTTTGTCCAGTTTTTATATTCCACTTGCTTTTGTATTCAAATTAGCCATTAGTTTTATTATTTTTTGTTTTGTGATTCAGTTTTAGTTCCTTGTGCAGGCTTAAGATTTCATTTCTGCCTCTTGGTTGGGCATCAGCAACAAAGTCCATATTATTTGTAATACTGACAGATTAGAAAAACCCCAGAGAACCATTACTGTTATACATTCATTTATATTTCAAAAAAGAAACACTGGAAAAATACAGGAAAAAATAACAAAAATGACCAACTGTGAGAGTGGTGGTTGGTGAAGAACAGGCTAGATGGATGGGATATGACTGAGCTACAAACTGTCTGAATGTACTTTCTTATTCAAAGCCATGCTGGGAGGAACACCTGTATTTAGGGTTGAATACAAGAAGGGGAGGAGCAGAAGTGATTCAGAAGGAAGACTTGCGAGTGGGGAATAAAGGCACGCTCCTGATTTTGTCAGATATCTAAGTACTGGAATTCCTGCTTAGGAACAGAGGGGCCCTGCCTTTCTCAACCTCTGTACCCTCTCTGGGTAATCTCACACCATCTATATCTGGTAAAGCCTCTTTCCTACATAGCACTTGTTAGTATTGGTAATCATTTCTTTGTATACTTATTTATTCTTTTCCACTAGAACATAAAACTTTATTAATTTTAAATTAATTATGTTATTGCACATCTGTTTAGTACTTCACAGCTTACTAAATATGAGCCATCAGTTATTCCAGTCTCCTCCCAACATGTGACCATTGGATGCTTTTTCAGTTGATAAATGAAAAAAAATGAGACCAAGACTGAAAAGACTTTTCAAGTTCTGGCAAGATATGGTTTATGAGCTCAGGTGAAAATCCAGGTCTTATTTTTAGTCCAGTGTCTTTCTGTGCATCATTCTATATTAAAATTAGCTAACAGAAACACAATCATACCCCAGAGCTTCGTGTATTTCAAAGAAGTAGAATTGAGATCACAGGAAAACAGTTACGTTAAATATTTAGATAATATGATGAGAAATATCTTATTTTATTTGGAGGAAAATTACTTTGGGCATAATTAATGATATTGATTATGATATGATATGTAGTTTTTAATACCTAGCAAAGGTGGAGGAATATAATGAAAAGATGCCCTGCCATTATAGTAGAATAATGAAATAACCTACAGCCGACATTCATCTGTGGATGCTGCCAAGCTTGTTTTCTTCTTAGCCTTCCAGTGTTCTTAAAATGAAAAGTTAAATCTTCCAGGTCACTATTTGAAAAGGAATGCCACTTTCTCTATTTTCCCTAATAAAAAAGTCCTTACATAGTATGAATTATCAGCAATATTTTATTATGTTTGGCAAGTGATTTAGAGAGAGACTTTCCATTTCTAAAATCTCATTAGGAATACATTATTCTTTAAAAATTCTTTCCCCCGAAAGCACATATAATGCCTATTTGTAACATTAAGCTAAATTGTTTTTTGGTTTTGTTTGTTTTTTTGGGTACCAGGGATTGAACTCAGGGGCACTCAACCACTGAGCTGCATCCCCAGCCCTATTTTGTATTTTATTTAGAGACAGGGTCTCACTGAGTTGCTTAGCACCTCACTTTTGCTGAGGCTGGCTTTGAACTCGCAATCCTCCTGTCTCAGCCTCCCAAGCCACTGGGATTACAGGTGTGTGCCACCATGCCTGGCTAAGCCACATTGTTTTTAAAACAGTGAGTGAGTTAGTGCCTTAAAAGAGCATGTAACTGGGGCTGGGGTTGTAGCTCAGCGGTAGAACGCTTGCCTAGCATGTGCGCAGCCTGGGTTCAATCCTCAGCACCACATAAAAATAAATGCATTCTGTATAACTAAAGCAAATAAATAAATATTTTTTCAAAAAAGAGCATGTAACTGGTAATATGAATATCCAACATTCCTTGAGTACTTATTATTTGCTAGGCTCTATTATAGATACTTTAGAACATGCTTTAATATATTTTACCTTCACAATATCCTATGAAGTAGATATGATTATTACCTCCATTTTATGGATGAAGACAACCTCATCCCAGTGTATGAGAACCATTCCCAAGGTGAAGAAAGACGCAGATGGATCTAGGTTTTTACAGAGTGCAATTTACTAGGCATTACTGACAGAAGTATGGTCCTAGCTGGCAGCAAAACCAGTGGAGCCTCATAATTTGAGCGTTTCTATAATCAGGACAAGTGAATTCATCCAAGTTTGAATGTACCTGGCTTATCTCACCCTAATATTCCTGGCACTAGGGTCTGTTTGTAAAGCTTCACATATCACTCTAATGGTTTTGTTTGTTTTTAATATGCCAGGAAACGCAGGAGTCCATCAGGGCATTCAGGAGTATTCATGGCAGTTATGGCTTAAGATGGCGTTAGTCATGTCATGCTGAATTCCTACACAAGCCCAAGTCACGTAGTCTGAATTTAAAATCAAAACAGAATGAATGCTGATAGTTTGGGGGAGGGGAGAAGATAATGTCATTAAGTAGGTGTGAAGAAAATAAATAGCATCATCTATTAATGTATTTTCACTGATGAAAGCATTTCACCACATCTGGAGTTGAGAATTTAGAGCTTTTTTTAGACAGTGGACAACAACATTTAGTCAAAGGTTATTCTGCACTGTTAGCCTGGTATAGTGCTTTCCATATAAATGCTTGAAAAATGCTAGTTGAATAAATAAGTGAAAACATGCCTTTTATTTATGCACCACAATTGTCTTATCTAATACAATGCTACAAGTGTGCCCATAATATCTGATCATGTAGCTGAGTGAAAGGAAAATGGAATAAGTGATTTCTTTCTGTTGGTTTCTGAAGGAACAAGCTATTGTTCCACGTTTTACATTTCTACAATAAAAAGGTAGCTGAAAGGATATGCTTTTTTGGTATTCCTAATTTTAGTGCACATTATTAAGTTGTTCATTTTAGATATTTGAGCTTTCAGCTTCATTTAATTTATTTTTATTTCTTTTATTACTTTTATTTCTTGTTATAAATTGCAAAATTCTGAAAGAGTGCTTAAGAAGGCAATTCAGATAGAGATCTATCATTTGTTACAGACTCAAAGAATGTGTTCTCTACATTTCTGGGGTGAGGAAGGTTTTATAACTGAATTGATGATTTCTAATTGTGTTTGAAAAGTAGAGTCAGGATCCCTGAAAGCATTTTTCTTAGTAGCCATCTAATTTACCCTCCTCCTACCACTATGTCTTCCCCGCACCCCAATCTTTAACCTTCTTCCGTATTCAAACTCTGTAATTAAATATCAAAATAAATTGATTTGTAATCTGTTTTCTCACTTGTCTGTGTGTCATTCTTTCTTCAAGGCCCAACTCAAACATTCTTTCCTCTAGGGAGCTTTCCTATATCACTTACCTGCCCTTCCTTCATGTGCTTATGGTTTGTCATTAAACGTAACATTTGTTCTAAGGTATGAAACTGAATGACCACTGGGCAGAAACTGAGGAAGACAGAATTTGGCTCACTATAGGGCCCTTAAGGCAGCCCCAGGATTGGTGACTCACTAGAAGGACACCCAGGACCTAGCATATCATCCTGTTCCTAATTATGTTTATTACAGTGAATGGATATAAAGCAGAAGGTGCATGGGGCAAAGTTTAGAGAAAAACCATGGGTAGGTTTCCCAGAGTCACACAGGATGTACTTAATTCTCCCAGCAACAAGTCGTGACAAGTTTAAAGTGTTGTCTATCAGGGAAGCTCAGCAGAGACTCTGTGCCCAAAATTTTTGCTGTAGGCTGATCATGTATGCAACGTCTGCCTAGGACATACCGAAATTTCAGATTCCCAGAAGGAAAGCACGAGTTCTGCGTAAACCATTGTATACAGTTCAGGCACAGTGAACCACTCCTTTGAGTTCTGAGAATGGTCTTAACCTTTGTGAAATCCAAGTTCCCAATGCCAGCCAAGGGCAACCTTGCAAACAGGTCTTTCTGAGGATAGCAGACTCAGGCCTGCTATGATAACTCTTCTTTGCCAAGTATGGTATAAAGAAAGACTTTATGAAGTGCTGTTAGAAGCGAAGTAGGCTGATGTAGGAAGTAGAAACTACCTTGTTAAGAAAGATATTTATAAATAAATTGGATAGAAACCTGCATGAGAAGTTGTAGAGCCTCCCCCCCCCCCCCCCCCCCCCCCCCCCCCCCCCCCCCCGCAGCTTTGAAAAGCCATCTTTGCATTATTTCTGAGTCCAGTGCCTTTCCACTGCTACCACCTCTGCGGTACCACTCAGCCACATCCCCAGCCCCTATAATCTCAAAAGAGAAAAGAAAATACTTGTAAAAAAAAATCAAAACTAACAACAAAGACAACAAAGTCTTATTCCAAGCATTTCAGTAACTTTCTTGTGTAGGTACTATCAAGTGGTTGGTTTGGTATGTTCTATAAGTAGTTGGTTAAAAAGATTCCTTTAAATTTTTTTGTCTATAAAGTTGCTGTTTATTTACTTTTTTTTTTTTTTTTTTGGCCTGTTTGATACATATATATGTGAAACAACATTGTTGAACAGTGAAACTGGAATTTTATTTTGCTACATTGTTCTAACCAAAAGGAGAAGGAGAAGAAGAAAGGAAGAAGTATTAGAGAAGATATATTCTTTGCCACTATCCAGACTTGAGACTTTTATAATCCTGTGATATATGTATTATTTTATAGTTTCCTTTTTTTATGCGCTTGTTCTTTATTATATAGAAGGAAGATTCTAGGTTAGAAGTCAGGATACCTAAGTTTTGACTTGGAATTGTCACTCTTCACATCTTAATTTCTCTTGTGTGTTTATAAAGGCTTTGAACATGTTTATCTCAGAGATTTTTCCTTTCTCTCTCATATTTCTTCCCCTTGAGGAAGTCTGTTGGATTACTTTGATCATTAAAAAGTTCTTGTGCTACCAAGTCATAGGGGGTTTAAATTAATTCTGTGGGTTAGAACACTAGGTTTTACTGTTCATTTTCATCTAAGACCTTTATTCTCTAATGTTCCTGGTTTTATTGAAACATTTCTATATACAAAAATGCTGCACTGTTAATACCCTAGAAAAAAGCCATTATCGTGTACATAGTGGTCATCATGATCAGCATAGGGTAATTTTTTTAAAAAAATAAACTATTCCCTTCAAACAAAAGGTTCTTGATGATAATGAGATGAAAAGCTACTTTCTTATAATATATAACCATTCTTATTGTTCTTAATCAGAAATTCTTAGAATTGGAAGGAACCTCAATTGTCACTTAGTCTGTAGTTATCAGTTCTTCCTGTGCATCAAAAATCTGTGGAGAGGGCTGGGGTTGTGGCTCAGTGGTAGAGCGCTCGCCTAGCACGTGCGCGCCCGGGTTCAATCCTCAGCACCACGTAAACATAAATGTGCATTGTGTACAACTAAAGCAAATAAATAAATATTTTTAAAAAATCTGTGGAGAACTTTAAAAATAATAAAGATGCCTAACTGCCACTCAGCTATCTGTAATCAGACTCTGTTAGGAGCACAGATATTTTATTTTAATAAGCTTTCTAGGTGATTCTTCTATAATCAGACAGAGACATGGACCCCTGTTTGAGAACCACTGCCTATACGATCCTCTTTTCATCCAGCTCTTGCCAGTGCTATATAGTCTCTACTTTGAGTCAAAATTTTGCTTCCAGCTTTCCTATTTGTTCAGGACTTAACAAACTTCATTATCATTTCTCCAACATTTTCTTGACCTAGGACTTTTCTTCACACACTTAATTTCAAACATAAAATTAACAAGAACAGCAAAAATGCCCAACCATTGTTTGTCCACTTACTATATCACCAGTCTAATCTATGTACTTACGCATGTTTACTTTAGCATTCTTACAATAGTGTGAAGGGTATTATTCCTGTTTCTATAGAGATTAAAAAACTTACTCAAAGCCACATAACTGGTAGGTGGCAGAATTGAATATTAGAACTGATTAATGATGTGCATTTTTTAGTATTTGCTGTTGCTTCCAATCTCATCTTTTGTTGTGCTTTCTCTGATTAGATCTCCTCTTCATCAGTGATGAGATGTATAAATGTAGGTTTTCTGCTCTGGTCAAGTCTGAAGAGACTTCTCCATCTTCTCTCCTAGCCAAATGCCTGCCCTGGCCAAGTTCTAGTTCCCTACATGATGTCTTCTCCCTCTACTCTTTCCTCTTGGATCTTTCTAAGCTTTTCTGAATTCAGAACATATATAAGCTATACCACTTGCTTGTCATCCCTTGACCATTCGTAGTAACTTTATTTGCATAGAAATTCATTATTTCTTAAGTCCTTGGCTGCCTTGTAGACTTCTTGGGGTCAGTGACTATGTTTTATGTCATTACATTCTGCACACTGCAATGTTGCAAAATGCATAGTTGGTACACAATAATACTTATATGAAATAAAGGAATATTTTGAGCCCATTATTAAGACCAAATGCCCTTTAATGATGGCAGAGCCATCATTAAATTGTCTGTCTACCTTTACAAGGTAGATACAAATGACCATCTGGAGCATTTGAGAGATGGGACTGTCAAGTCACAGTTTGAGATGACTTTGGATAATCTTTTAGATTTCTTGATCAGCACCAAAAGCCATTATAGGTGCTTGAGAGTAGCTCTATAAAAATTTCCTTTTTCCTCATTTTCATGACACTCTCATTACTACTCTGAGTCTCCTCTTTTCTGAGGTTTGCTAGCCATCTTAATGATCTTTCTTCTTGTGTAGGGTCCCTTTGACCTTGAAATTTTTCCTTTCTTTGGGCGTCTATGCTCTCATTAGTAAAGTAACATCAAATTATCTTCAGGTTTCCTGCCAGCTCTAACATTCTATGATACTATTATCCAGAATCTCTGCTGAACGATGAGGCAAACTATGTATCATATTTCTTTCACATAAAGTCAAATTGGTTTTCATTGAAAAGATTCTGGAGAATAAAACTTTTATCTAAGCCCCAGACTTAGTGGGCATATTAGTCCTGGTGGACTCCGTGGGTTTTTAATCAAAGAAAACTTTGGACTCGGGAATGGTGACGTTTGTCAGTATCAGCAGCTACAGCTGAGAATGTGAGCTAGGAAAAGGTGATTGATGTCATTAGGCCCATTTGGACAAATGTGATATTCTCAAAGCACACCCCAGCATCTGAGTTATTTTTGTCTCATGTGGGTCAAAGTCTGGGGCTTGGTTCCTCCCCTGTAAAGGTAGATAGACAGTTTAATGATGGTTCTGCCATCATTAAAGGGCATTTGGTCTTAATAATGGGCTCAAGATTTTCCTTTATTTCATTGGAAACTTAAACTCTAACAAGGAAACTTTAGTAGTAAAAACAGTTTGATGTTGGAAATAATAAGCACCTTTTAAAATCAGGGTTGCCTTCATCATTGACTCTGAGCATGTTATTTTCTTTCCATATTAGTGTCTTCTTTTCTGAGTATTGTGTTGCTGTTTTCTGATATTCTAACTGTATTAATTGATCCTTTTCAAAATCCCTCTCAAGGCATTCAAGGGATGGATGCCTTTTCTCCTTTCTCAAAAATTCTAAAAGCATCTGTCATGAAATTTAATGCTTAGTTCTCTGTCTTACATTTTATCTCATTATTTTTTGCATGTTTCTTTTGTCTTCTTTAATAGATTATTTGCTTTTTGAGTGCAAGGAACAGTCTTTGTTCATTCACTCGACTGGCCCCAGAAACAGTATAGAGGAAGGAGTGAGAGAATGTAAGGGACTTAGCATTTCTTGCATTTATTCCCTTTACTAGGTGTTAGAATATGTACCTTACAGTTTATTTCAAGTTTTTATAACAGTCTGAAGTTAGAAAATATTAGCTTCATTTTATTCCTGAGGAGACTCGTCTTAGAAAGGGGATGTAGGGGGTCAAAGGCAGCGTGGAGGCAGGCATATTTGGTATTAAACCACCTCCCTCTATGCCATTTGCTTTTCATGTTACCAACATACATTAGTTAACCTCTTTGAGCCTCAGTTTCAAGATGGGAATAATTCCTACCCTACTGTGTACTTCTGAATCTTTTTTTAAAATTTTTTTTAGTTGTAGTTGGACACAATACCTTTATTCTATTTATTTATTTTTATGTGGTGCTGAGGATCAAACCCAGCACCTTGCACATGCTAGGCAAGCGTTCTACCACTGAGCCACAACCCCAACCCACTTCTGAGAAAGGTAATGTCTATATGGGACTTTTTTTGAGTGCCTAGTACATAGTCAGTCTATAAAGTCAATAAATAAGACATATTTGGTTTGGTCTTTTTTTTTTTTTAACCAGGGATTGAACTCGGAGTACGCAACCACTGAGACACATCCCCAACCCTATTTTGTATTTTATTTAGAGACAGGGTCTCACTGAGTTGCTAAGTGCCTCGCCATTGCTGAGGTTGGCTTTGAACTCATCCTCCTGTCTCAGCCTCCCAAGCCCCTGGGATTACTGGCATGCGCCACCGCTCCGGCAATAAATAAGACATATTTGGATGTAAAATGGACAGGACTTGCTATTAGATTGGTTGTGGTATATGATGGGAGAAAAACATGAAGTGTGACTCCCAGATGACTGTCTTGAATGATTGGGAAAACGAGGAATTTATGGAGAATCTAGAGCACTGGAAGAAGCAGATGTGGGAGAGGAGTGTTGAATTTAATTTTGAGATGTTGAATAAGCAATTGAGTACGCAAATTTGGAGCTGAGAGGAGAGATCTGAGACAAAGGTACAGTGTACAATGTGGGAGTTATTGGCCTAAATATGTTAAATAACTCTGTCCTTAGGCAGAAGAGAGGAAGGGCCAAGTAAGATGACCTCAGCCCCAGTGAAGGTGATCAAGACGGGGCAGCTAGATGAGCTGAAGACTCAGGGAAGTACAGTGTGCCTCTAAAGCCAAGGGAAGAAAATGTTCCAAGAAAGAATCATCTACATACAGTGTCTCTTAGTTCTCACCTCTGTTTATTCTTCAACGCACCACAGTTTGGCTTCTGTACCATCCCCCTCAACTGCACTGAAATACCACTTGCTAAACAACTATCACCTAAATTAGGTGGGCATATCTCTGTTATTGAACTTGTTCTCTGAGCAGCGTTACACACAGCCAGCCATTCCATCTTTTTCCTGCCAGTGGTTGCTCTGTTTCTAAAGTACCCTTTCTTTTTTATTCCCTCTCTTACCTGGTCTCTAAATGTTGGGATTCCTCAGGGCTCAGAAGGGAAACCTTATCTCTTCTCTCTCTTTATTTTCTTGGGTGATCTCAGCTACTTCCATAGATTTGATATCATCCTGACTCCTAAATCTTTATCTCCACCATCTTGAGTTTCAATTATCTACGTGGCAGCTCTGCTTACATGACTTATGTACCTGTCTAAAGTAGAGCTTGCCGGGGCTGGGGAGGCTGAGGCAGGAGGACTGCAGTTCAAGGCCAGCGTCAGCAACTTATCGAGACCCTGTCTCAAAATAAAAAAACAATTAAAAGGGCTGGGGATGTATCTCAGGGTTAAGCAACCCTGAGTTAAATCCTTAGTACCAAAAATCAATCTGTCAACCTATCAATAAAGTAGACCTCTTGTGTTTTTTCTCCTTTAAACCTCTCTCCTCTCCAACATTATTTTTCCATCTTAATAAATAGTACCACCAACCACCCAATCAAACTAGAGCTTTGAGTCCATTTTGCTCCCTTCCCCCTTTTGTGACATCTAACACTAAATCACATCTTTTATACCCCCAGTATTTATCTCAAGCCATCCCATTTCCCTCTAGTCCAGGTCATTGCCATCAGCTTTCACCTAGATTCTTAAAGTAGTTTCCCATTTACTCTCCCTACTTTCAGTTTTGCTCTCCTACAAATATTTCTCCATAATTCAGGAAAGGATATTTCCTAAAAATGTAAATTTGATAGGGCAGTATGAGTTAAAGATGAAATTAAGCATTTTCACATTGAAAGACAGATTCTTGTTGGCTCTTTCAGAATCCTACAGAAGGTCAGGGGGTGGTTTGGAAGAGAACCCAGGTGTCCTGAGAGCCAGTCCAGAGCTCCAGAAGGATATTCTCACTCATTTGATTCCAAGTGACATTTTCTTAAAGTTGAAAAGAAAGCACATGACTTTTCTGTTATTCTCTTAAGACTTCTGCTACTAGTTCTTATTACAAAATTCATTTGTGCTCATCAGCTTCTCCTTATGTTTGTGACTTTAATCAGCTATTTTAAATATGTTCAAATAACTGAAAGAAACTGTGTCTAAATAACTAAAGGAAATATGAGAATGCTGTCTCCTCAAGTGGAAAGTATCAATAAAAAGATAGAATATATGTATATGTGTACAGACCTACATAGTTATAAATAGTTATATTGAAGCAGGCCAGAGACCCCCACCAAGAATACCCTTGCCATAACTAAGCTTCTCCAGAGACCCTCACCATAATTGTTCTTCGACTATCAGCAAGAATTTCTACAACAGTTTTCAGGTGGAGGGTGTGTTGGCAGAAACAGTATAATAAGGGACTCAAGGCCTCCAGCCTGGGTCTGGAGCCTTCATGGAGGTGATTGCATCTCAGAGGACTTTAGTCAGGTCCTATGGAGCCAGCTGGTGTGAAGAAAGCAGAGGGGGACTCTCCCGTTCCCAGACACTGATTCTCACAGAGAGTGTCCTTGGCCTGAATTGGGTGCCCAGAACAGTGAAAAGGCTGCTTTTGTGTGAACTTCTACAGATTGTGAGCCTCTGAGCCTCTCTCCTTACACATTGGGTTTAAAGTTCTAAAACTTTCTGAACTTGGGGTTCAGAAGGATAATTTGGTGGAGGCAAAAAGCCCCCCTTTTGAACCTGGCTACAGCCAATAAACCTGCTTCCTACTATTCCTCGCTGTCCAGCCTTGTCTGACCTACTTCAATATGTATATAATATATGTGTGTATGTGTGTGTGTGTTTATGTACATTTATGTGCATGTGTATATGTAATTGAAATTTTGTACTTTTAAAAATACAATAACTGAAATGAGAAATTCACAAGAGAAGTTCAATACAGATTTAAGCAAGAAAAAGAAAGAATGAATGAATTAGTATGCCTGAACACAGGTCAAATAAGATTATATAGTTTGAGGACCAGAAACAAAAATGAAGAAAAATGAACTGAGCCTTGAGGGTCTGTAGAGCCCTGTCAGTGGATCAATGCAAAACACAATGAGAGTTCCAGAAGGACAGGGAAAAGGGAACAGAAAGAATATTTGGAGAAATGACAGATAACTTCCCAAATTCAATGAAATTAATAATTTACATATCCAAGACTATTAACAAACTTCAAGGAGGATAAACCTTAAAGAGTTTAGACACATCATAATCAAACTGTCAAAAGCAAACCCAAAGACAGTCTGTAAAGTGGAAAAAGAAAAATGACTCATACACAAGAGTTCCTCAAAAAGATTAACATCTTATTTCTGATCAGAAATCAGAGGCAGTGGGATGATGTGTTCAAAATGCTGGAAAATTTTTAAAAGAATCTCAGCCAAGAATTTATCTAACAACATTTTCCTTCAGAAATAAAGGAAAAGGGCTGGGATTGTGGCTCAGCGGTAGAGCACTCGCCTAGCACGTGCGCGGCCTGGGTTCGATTCTCAGCACCACATAAAAATAAACACATTGTGTACAACTAAAAGCAAATAAATAAATATTAAGAAAAGAAGTAAAAAAAGAAATAAAGGAAAAGATAGATCATATAATATGCCATAAAACAAATTCCAAAAATTTTTAAAAAGTGAAATCATACCAAGTATCTCTTCTGACTACAATACTGCAAAACTGGAAATCGGTACCAAAAATATTTAGAAATATACAAATACATGGAAATTAAATAGCTTTCTCTTGAATAATAAATGGATCAAGGAAGAAGACAAGAAGGAAATTAAAAGATTTCTGCAAACAAATGAAAATGGAGATACAACATACTAAAAAACATATAGGATATAGCTCAAGCAGTGTGAGGAAGGAAGGTTATAGCCGTTAGCACCTACGTCAGAAATATGTCTCAAACCTGTCCCTGTATCTCAAGAAGCTAGAAAAACAAGAACAAGTAAAAACAAAAGTCAATAAAAGAAAGTATAAAGATCAGAGCAGAAATAAATTAAATACAGACTAAAATATGCGAAAGACAATGAAATGAAGAGCTAGCTTTTAAAAAATGTAAACAAAATTACTACCCTTATCTAGACTGGGGGAAAAAAAGGAGAGAGGACTCAAATAATAAAAACCAGGAATGAAAAGGCAGACTTTACAACTGACACTATAGAAATACAAGGGATATTAGGGATTATCATGAACAACTTTACACCAAAAATTTGATAATCTAGAAGAAATGAACACACACCCTTTCAAGATTGAGTCATGAGGGCTGGGGTTGTGGCTCAGTGGTAGAGCGCTCGCCTAGCACGTGCGCGGCCCTGGGTTCAATCCTCAGCACCACGTAAAAATAAAATATAGGTATTGAATCCAACTACAATTTAAAAATTTTTAAAAATTGAGTCATGAGCTAATAGAAAATCTGAACAATAAGTGACAACATTTAATCAATAATAAAAAGTCTCCCGTCAAGGAAAGTCAAAGAAGATCAGATGGCTTCACTACTGAGTTCTACCAAATACTTAAAGAACTAATACTAATTCTTCTTAAATTATTCCAAAGAATTGAAGAGAAGGGAATTCTTCCAAACTTACTCTATAAGGCCAGAACAAGGACACAAATGACACCAAAACCAAACAAGGATACAAGAAAGAAAGCAAGCTAAAGACCAATATTCTTGATGAACACAGATGCAGAAATTCTCAACAAAATATTAGCAAACCAAACACAATAGCACATTTAAAAGATTATTTATCTTAATCAAGGAAAATTCATCCTGGGGATGCAAAGATGGTTCCACATACACAAATCAACAAATGTGATATAGCTCATCAACAGAAAAGGACAAAAACTATGTAATAGTCTCAATTGAAGGCATTTGATAAAATTCCACATGTTTTTATAATAAAAACTGTGAACAAATTAGGTATGGAAGGAATATATTTTAACATAACAAAGGGCACATATCATAAGCCATCAGCTAAAATAATACTATGATGTTATAAATTGAGAACAACTGAAAGCTTTCTTTCTAACATCTGGAACAGGACAATGTGCTCACTTTCACCACTTTTATTCTGAAAGTCTTTGCCAGAGCAAGATAAGAGAAAGAAATAAAGGGAATCCAAATTAGAAAAGAGGACATTACATTGTCAGCTTCCAGATGTTATGATTTTATATGTAGAAAATTCCAAAGATTCCTCCCCAAAAAACTATCATAAGTAATGAATTCAGCAAAGTTGCTGAATATAAAATCGACATACAGAAATCAGTGGTGTTAAAGAAAAATAAATAAATAAAAATAAAAATAAAAAAAAGAAATCAGTGGTGTTGATATATGGTGATCTAAAATAGAAATCAAGAAAGTAATCCAATTTGCAATAGCTGGAGAAACAAAACAACCTAGAAAAAAATGTAACCAAAGAGGTAAAAGATCTCTGAAATGAAATCCATTGATGAAAGAAACTCAAGAGGATACCCCAAAATAGAAAGCCTGTGTTCATAGATTGGAAGAACTAAAATTATTAAAATACCCAGATTCAATGCAATCCCTACCAAAATAACCAATGGTATTCTTCACAGAATTAGAAAAAACAATACTAAATTTTATATGGAACCACAAAAATCCTTGAATAGACAAAGCAATCTTAAGTAAAAAGAACAAAGGAAGAGATATTATACTATCTGGCTTCAAAATATATTACAAAGTATAGTAATCAAAACAACATGATATTATAGCATAAAACAGATACATAGACCACTGAACAGAATAGAGAACCTAGATGTAAACCCTTGTATCTAGCCAACTGATTTTTGACAAAAGTGCTAAGAACATGCAGTGGAAAAGGGACAGTCTTTTTCAATAAATGGTGCTGGAAATATTGACTATCCATATGCTGAAGAATGAAACAAGGGCCCTCTCTCTCTCACTAGTTAACAAAATTTAACTCAAAATGAATTAAAGACATAGAGATAAGACTTGAAACTATTAGAAGAAAGCATAAGGGAATTGCTTCAGAACATGGGAATGGGCGAGTATTCTCATTTAAAAAAACAAGATTCAAAAGCACAGGCAACAGGGCTGGGGTTGTGGCTCAGCGGCAGAGCGCTCGCCTTGCACGCGCGCGGCCCGGGTTCGATCCTCAGCACCATGTAAACATAAATGCATTGCATTGTGTACAACTAAAGTAAATAAATAAATATTTTTTAAAAAGCACAGGCAACAAAAGCAAAAATAGACAAATGGGAATATGCCAGCTAAAAAGCTTCTCCACAGCAAAGTAAATAATCAACAGACTGAAGAGACAACCTGCAGAATGGGACAAAATATTTGCAAACTATACATCTGACAAGATGTTAATATCCAAAATACATAAGGAATCTAAACAACTTCATAGCAAGAAAAGAAAGAATAAATAACAGACAATAGATCTAAACAGACATTTCTTAAAAGAAGACATATAGATGGCTATAGGTATATGAAAAAAATGTTCAACATTAATACTTGTCAAATAAATGCAAATCAAAACCACAGTGAGATGTCATCTCACCCCAATAAGAGACTATATCAGGCCGGGCGCGGTGGTGCACACCTGTAATCCCAGCACTTGGGAGGCTGAGGCAGGAGGATCGTGAGTTCAAAGCCAGCCTCAGCAATGGTGAGGCACTTAGCAACTCAGTGAGACCCCGTCTCTAATAAAATACAAAAAGGGCTGGGGATGTGGCCCAGTGGTCGAGTGCCCATGAGTTCAATCCCCGGTACCAAAAAAAAAAAAAAAAAAAGAGAGAGAGAGAGAGAGAGAGAGAGAGACTATATCAAAAAGAAAAGAAAACATGCTGGTGAGGATGTGAGAAAAGAGAACCCCATACACTATTGATGGGGATTAAATTAGCATAGCCATTATGGAAAAGAGTATGGAGATTCCTCAGATAGTTAAAAATAGAGCTATCACATGCTCCAGTCATCCAGCTACTAAAAATACATTCAAAGGAAAGGAAGTCAGAATGTTGAAGAGGCCTCTGCACTCCCTTGTTCATTACAATACTATTTACAATAGCTATGAAATGGAAACAACATGAGTGTCCAGAAACTGATGAATGGATAAAGAAAATGTGGTACATGTACACAATGAAATACTACTTGACCATAAAAAGAACGAAATCCTGTCATTTGCAACAACATGAATGGAACTGGAGATCATTATGTTAGATGAAATAAGCCAGGCACAGAAAGACAAATGCCACATAGTCTCACTCACTTATGGAATGTAAAAAGTTGGTCTCATAGAAGTTGAAAGTAATAAAGTGGGGAAAGCAAGAGGAAGAGAGAGACAAGGAGAGGTTGCTCAGTGGGCATTAAGCTACAGTTAGAAGTGATGGTGCATACCTGTAAACTCAGTGGCTTGGGAGGCCGAGGCAGGAGGATCTCAAGTTCAAAGCCAGCCTCAGCAACTTGGCAAGACTCTACATAAAAAGGGCTGGGGATGTGGCTCAGTGAATTCAATCCCCAACACTGAAAGAAAAAAAAAAAAAAAAAAAAGATCATCTAGACAGAAGATCAACAAGGAACAGAGGACTTTAATAATACCAGAAATCAACCTAACCTAACAGTGGAACACACATTCTTCTCAAATGCATGTGGATCTTCAAGATAGTCCATAAAGTAAGTCTCAATAAAACTGGAAGGACCGAAATCATACAAAGTATGTTCTCCAAGTGTGATGAAATGCAGTTAGAAATAATGATAGAAGGAAACTTGAGAATTTCACAGATTGGTGGAAATTAATACTTTCTTATTACAACCAATGGGGCGAGGCAGAAATCATAAGGGATATTAGAAAATACTTTGAGATTAATGGAAAGGAAAAGCACAACAGACCAAAGTTTATGGGATGTGGTAAAAGCAGTGTTTAGAGGAGATTTTGTAGCTGAACATGCCTACTTTGAAATGAAGGAAGATTTAAAAACCAATAACTTAATTTTACCTTGAAAAACTAGGCTGGATTATAACTCAGTAATAGAGCACATGCTTTTGCACACGTGAGGCCCTGCCCTGGATTCAATCCCCAGGGCCAAAAAATAAATAAAAAAGAGAAATCTAAATCCAAAGCAATGAGAATAAAGAAAATAAGAACTAGAATGGAAAAAAATGAGAGAATAGAAGAACAATAGAGAAAAATAAACAAATAAAAGTTTGTTCTTTGAAAAGATCAACAAAATTTGACACATCTTTTGTTATACTAGCCAAGAAGAAATAGAGATACTGAAGATATCCATAAAATTAGAGATTAAGTTAGTAATTTTTTAAAGACCCATAAAGAAAAGTTCAGGACCAAAGGCTTCACTGGTTGTTTTCCATTAGATACTTGAAGAAGATTTAATACCAATTCTTCACAAACTCTTTTACAAACTAGAAAAAGGAACATTTAGTAATTCATTCTTTGAGGCCATTAATTCCCTAATATCAAAAAGAGAAAACACAGTGGAAAAAAAACTACAGATGAATATCCTTTATGAACATGGATACAAAAATTCTCAAAAAAATAATAGCAAGTTTAATTCAGTGCTATATTAAAGAAGTTGTAAGCTGGGCGCAGTGGTGCATGCCTGTAATCCCAGCACTTGGGAGGCTGAGGCAGGAGGATCATGAGTTCAAAGCCAGCCTCAGCAATGGCGAGGTACTTAGCAACTCAGTGAGACCCTGTCTCTAATAAAAAAAAAATACAAAAAAGGGCTGAGGATGTGGCCCAGGGGTCAAGTGCCCCTGAGTTCAATCCCTGGTACCAAAAAAATAAAAAGAAGTTGTAAGTCATGTGCCTAGTGAGATTTATCCCAGGAATTTACAGTTGATTCAACATACAAACATTACTTAATGTAATAATAATCTTATTAATAAAGAAAAACCACATGATCATCTTAATAGACGTTGAAAAGTATTTGAAAAAATCTAACATCCTTTCATGGGAAAAAAAACCTATAACAAATGGCAGTTTAGAATCCCAAGGAATTCAGACATCAGAAATTTTAAGAACTATTTAAAGAAATACAATTTTAAATTACCACAAATATTTGAAAAAGAATCAAATGGAACTTTTGGAGATAAAAATTAGTATTGAAAAGGAAACTCAGTAGATTGTATCGAGCAGCAGCTTAGATACCCTTGAGAGAGAATTAATAAATTTATATTATTGATATAAAGAAATAACCCAGAGCTGTGTACTGTGATGTACACCTGTGATCCCAATGAATTAGGAGGCTGAGACAGGAGGATCACAAGTTCAAGGCCAGCCTTGGCAACTTACTGAGATCCTGTCTCAAAATAAATAAAGTAGGCTGGGGATGGAGCTCAGTGATAGAGCACCCTTGGGTTCAATTCCTAGTGTGCCACCAAAAACAAAACAAACTATATACATATATATATATATATATATACACACACACACGCATATATATACACACACATACATATGTATAGTTTGTTTTGTATATGTGTGTGTGTGTATATATATATGATTTTTTTACCCAGAATACAGCATGTAGCATGCCACCAAAACAAAACAAAACAATATATATATATGTGTATATATATATATTTTTTTTACCCATAATGCAGCACATAGAACATATGAAAGTTATGTGGTATGGAGGACAGAATTAGAATGTTTTAAATGTATCTAAATTTTTGTCCCAGAAATATTAAGAGAGGCATTATCCAAAAAGATAATGATATGAATTTGAGATGATGAAGACGCAGTCTTCAAAGGAAGCACAAAATGGGATTTTAAAAATAATACAGCAAACAGAATAAAACCACCTTATGACCTATGTACACTGTGCCAAAACTTGAACACCAAAGAAAAAGAGAACATCTTAGAAACCACAAGAAGGAAAAGATTCCCTGCAACAGAACTATTGGACTGTGTACAATGCTGACACAAATATTTCTTTTGGGTTGTTGTGTAGCAGGATTTGCATTTCCTTACTCCTTGAAATCAGAGATGGTGTGTGATTTTCTTTAGCAAATGTATGTGACTTGTCATTCCCTTTCTCCCATCTGAGCTATTATGAAGCATATGTCAAGACTGATTTTTTGAAACCTTGAGTCCCTGGGTGACTTTTGAGGGGCAGAACCCTTCTGACTGTAGAAAATGCAGGTTGAACAAGAAATAAACTGTTATGTTAAACCACAGAGATTTCAGGAATTGTTTACTTCTGAAGCATAACCTAGCCTATTCTGATTAATACTGACAAACAGTAGACTTCCCAATAGCAAATTGAAGTGATATTTCCAAAGAGATGAGAGAAAATAACTGATAACCTAGAATTCTCTAGTGGTAATAATTACCACTTATTTAGAATTTATGATGGGCCAGATAGTTCTACAAGTGTATTATTTCACTTAATCCTTATAAAAGCCCTCTAAGGTAGGTATTATTATCCTCATCTTACAGATTAGAAAGCCAAGGACTAAGAAAGTTAATTGTGAATTTCCTAAAGTCTACAATCCCTGGCATATTCAGGACTTAAACTCAGACAGCTTGCTCCACACCATTAATGTAATACTGTCTTTTATGAAAGAGGATGAAATAAAATGCACCATTTAGCAGAGCTTTGTTTAAGAAACTTGAGGAATAAGGAAAATAATCCCAGAAGGAATTTCTGAAACGTGAGAAAAAAAGGCGAGCAAAGAAATTAGTAAACATATCTGCAGCTCTAAATGAACACTGTCTTTATAAAATAATAATATGTAATTATAGAACTTGGAGACAATTAAAATCCTGGGTTTTGCATCATGTCAGCCTAAAGAGGGATAATTGAAGTCAAGTGTTCTAAGGCCTTGCTTCTCAGCAGCATTGAGAGCTTTGAAATATGGAATGTCGGTATCATCTACTTGCTGAATTGGAATCTGCATTTTAACACTCCCTGGGTGATTCCTATCTGTGATAAAGATAGAGAAGCACTCTTCTCTCTGTCCTTGAGTTGTTTAGAATGGGAAGTATGATATCAATTAACTTCCAGCTTGCTCAGCCAGCAATATAATTTTAAGAATAACTACTGTAAGAAAGGAAATAGCATATATACTACTTCCAGATAAGCACAGGGAAAAATTGGACTTAGAAAAAAATTAAATATATTTTTTAGTTGTAGGTGCACACAATACCTTTATTTTATTTATTTATTTTTATGTGGTGCTGAGAATCAAATCCAGTGCCCCATAGGTTTGAGGCAAGTGCTCTACCACTGAGCTACAGCCCCTGGACTTAGAAAATTAACAAATAAAAAATAAGTGGGAAAAGAGAAAAATGAAAATCCCTGTCAAGTTCAAACATAACCAGTAATCCTGATAAATGTAAGTGGCCAAAATTTGACAGTCAAATGAGAGGGGTTGTGCTGGATGCGGTGGTACACCCCTGTAATCCCAGCAGCTTGGGAGGCTAAGACAGGAGGATCTAGAGTTCAAAGCCAGCCTCAGCAACTTAGCAAGGCACTAAGCAACTCAGTAAGACCCTGTCTCTAAATAAAATACAAGATAGGGCTGGAGAAGTGGCTCAGAGGTTGAGTGCCCCTGAGTTCGATTCCCGTTACCAAAAAGAGAGAGAGAGAGAGAGAGCACACAAGAGAGGGGGGTTGTCAAATAGAATTTTAAAATATAACTTTATGATTTTTATAAGAAACATACCTAAACCAGGAGACCATGAAAATATTTAAACAAGGTATTCCAGGTAAACAGTAAATATAGGAATTTTAGAATAGCAAAAATACCTCAATAAAGTGAGACAAAACTAAAAAGAAGCTAAGGTAGCCATGTTCATAACAAACAAAATATTTGTTAAGGAAAAAAGATTCAACTCAGAAGATTTACTAATTCTAAGCCTCCAAACATGTAAACCAAAATTGACAGGACTCTAGGGAGAAATTTACAAATGTAATATATTTGCTAGGGGATTTCAGTTAATCTTTTGAAGTTATTTCATGTTGAAGCATCACAAAATTTGTAAAGATGTAGACAGTTTGAACAATACAGTTAATATGCATGAACCAATGTCCATATATATATCAATACCTGAAAATTGGAGAACATATGTCCTTTTTAAGTACTTGTGAAATGTTATCCAGAACAAAATAATAAAATTTAAAAACAAATAAGAAGGAAAATATGGTGATGATATATAGATGCACATTAACTTGATTCTCCTTTAAGTTCTTTGTTGATTCTGAGCATTGCTAGCACTGAGCACAATACTTGTAATCACTGTTTCTGAAGCCTTGATCATCTCTTTGAGACACATCCATTTTTTCCATTTGCAGACCCTGCCATGAATTGAGAGGGAACTGCTTGTGTCTTTGACAGCATAATTGAATTGTATGAGCAATCTGATTTCAGCTGTTCATCAAGTTTAAATTAGGAGAATGCCAACTCATGCAGTGGTTGCAGTGTTAGACAAGGACATTGCATTCATTTACTGGAGTAAGAAGAATAGGAATTCAGGGCAGAATCCTTCCTTCAGTATTATTGAGCCTAAACTTAAACCTCTTTGCATATCCAAAAGCCTGGTGAAATAACTTTTGACCTTTCAAAAAATACCTCACCCCCACATTGCCAAGAGTAGCCTCCACCTCTTCTGAGACACTGCAATCTTTTATCACTGCATGTTTGGCATAATATATAATATATATACGCCATCTCACAAGTGTTTGAATGATGGAAAATAAGGACAAGAAGGAAAAAGGGAAGATCCATGCCTTCCAGGGGTATTTATTACCTGGAAAGCAAAGGCAAGAAACTGACATCAGAAGATAGCTTTGCTCTAGAGCAATTCTGATGTTTTGTAAAGAAGGAAAATGTAGCTAAGGGTGCAGTGGTGCACTCCTGTAATCCCAGCAACTTGGGAGGCTGATGCAGGAGGATCAAAAGTTCCAACCTAGCCTCAGCAACTTCGTAAGGCCCTGAGCAGCTCAGGTAGACCCTATCTCAAAATAAAAAATAAAAAAGAGCTAGGGGTGTGGCTCAGTGGTAAAGGACCTCTGGGTTCAATTCCCAGTATCAAAACAAAGAAGCAAAACATTACAAACTTGGAGGAAAAAAACCCATAATGTTCTCAAATTTCATTTGAAATTTTCTCTTAAGATTTTGGGAGAACATGTGGATTCTCTTCTACTACAGGGGAAATGTTTTCTAGCCTAGCTTAAAGGGAGGCCATATGTTATCCCAGACAATATGCCACTTAGTAAAAATACTGGTGTGTACATTTTCAGAAACTAAATATTAATGTGTTAGTAATTATCCATGAAGACTGCAATATTACTCATATTTAAATCCCTACTATCTGGCATAGTATATAATTTATAGTATAGTTTTAGTAAATAAATGAAAGAATGAATAATTAAGTAATTCAGAGCCATGGCCACTATTTTGATTATTATGAAACATATATTTTTCAAAAGTAAAAGTATAATTCTATTTGCAGTTTCTTTGTAGTTTTAATAAAATGGTGGAGTACAGATAGGATCTGCTAGTGTTTTTTTTTCTTTAATTGCTGCTTTATAAGCAAAAGTTTGCAAATTGTTTATTCACATAAATGTCTTATGCTTTGAATTTTTTTATTTGTTCTAATTAGTTATACAAGATAGCAGACTGCATATTGATTCATTGTACACAAATGGAGCACAGCTTTTTTTTTTTTTTTTTCTGGAATAAAAGATGCAATTTGGATTATACCTTGGCCCTGCCACTAACCAGTAATGTGTGTGTGTGTGTGTGTGTGTGTGTGTGTGTGTGTGTGTGTGTTAGAGGAGAGGACAAGATGGATTACATAACCTTTTACATTCTAATACCCTGTGCTTATTTCACGTTCTATTCAACTGTTCAGACATATGATATTATATAATCATATACTATAAGCATTTTGATTTCATAGAAGTATTCCAACCAAAGGAAAAAATTCTTGAAAATAGGCATCAGAGAGATGAACTGTTTCCTCCTAGCATCTAAATAGATACCAATGGTAGCTTCAAAGACAAATTTGTCTTTGAAATTTAAATTCTGTTACGCTGGGACTATCTAATGCTAACGTTTTTCTTCCTGCCTGTGTAGCTTGTTAACTTATAATTTTGAGTGATGGGTGTTATCGTTCCAGTACAATGACAGAGCTTTTGCTGGTCAGCTACTTAAAAGAGAGGAAGAAAGGAGATAGAAAATTTGGGGAACAGGGATTATATGTAGAAAACTCAAAGTTCTATTCCAAATATCCAATTTAAAAAAGAAACTTGTGTTCATAAAGACTTGAGACTTGCAGGTTGCCCCTGCTAACAGTCTGTACTTCCATCCCTAAATAACTATTTCTTTATATGTTGAAGATATTTCATTCTTGCCCTCCCTTATTCTTGCCCTCCCTAATTAATTTCTGATAATATTATCAGAAATCATTTTAAGGGAGTATTTTATAGGAAACTGAAATAGGCTAGATTCAGGAAAGGAACATGATGGGGGAGTGGGGACATGGAGAGGTGTGAGCAGGAAACAGAAAGGTGCAGATGACACAGGCAGTGTTGGGAAAAGTCTGCACTTGGTAGTCGCCAGACCTCTCAGTTTTAGGCTACGTCATCTTGAACAAAGTATTTAATCTCTCTAAGCTTGGTATCTGATCTCTCAAATGCAGATAATACCACCTACCTTCAGGATTATGAAGATTACATGAATCAAAGTATGGGTGTTTATTATATCATTATGTTACATTATCTTCATAAGACCAATTAGAGCTTGCCTTTGGGACATGAGACTAAGGAAAATTTTTGTTTTTGTTTTTTTGGAAATATTCATACTAATTATGTAGGATTAGAAAACTGATGAATGCATTTTTGTTGTAATATAAAAAGGAGCTGTGTGAAGTGCCTGACATTTACTAAGTGCTCAGTATGATGTTAGCTTTCTTTCATCTTTCCTTCCTTGCTTCCCCAGCACAGCCTCCACCTCCAAACTTCTGTGATTTCTTTTCCCCTCATACTAGCTCTTGCCTCTGTAAGGAAGAGAATAAGACTCATCTGTTCAGAGACCTCTCATGGGGTTAGGGTAGATGTGTAGGATAGGAGGAGGGAACTCTGCCTGTCTAGACTCTGAGAGGCCATGGAGTATGTAGATTAAAGACTCATGCTTGGAAGAAATTCAGATCTAAATTTGTATCCTGGCTCTTGCCATTTACTGGCTGAGTTACCTAAGGTAAGTTTTTTGATGAAATTTCTGTTTGTTTCCTTTTTAAGATGGAGGTGATTATAATACTTAACTAATGGGGCTGTGTTCTGAATAAAATTAGTATCTGGAGCATTGTGACACTTGATAAATGTTATTTGTGATCCTCCTCTTCCTTTTGCTCCTTCTCCTCTTCTCATCCTATGCACATCTCATTCAGGTCCTTAGGCAAACCTAAATGAACTTTTAAAAAACTGGCAATTCCTCAGCAGTCCTATCAGAGGGCTTTGAGGAAACAGTCTTCATCGTTTAGCAAGTCTCCCATTTTAGATCTTTCTCTTTCTTCTTTATCTCAAATAGGACTTCTGATCAAAAGCTTTGAATTTGCTTTTGGTGTCAATATGTTGTCCACTTTATCAGACTACCAAATGGTTCTGGTTAGTGGGCTATTTTTTAAGGAAATCTGGAACTCTCAGCCATCGTACACTGCTTTGGGCCATTCACCTCTGAGGATATTGCCTACTGTTCCATGTTGATGAGTCAGGATCATTGCTGTGTAGTATGATGTGTAACTTTAAGGTCCTCCTGTACTAAGTGGCAGGGAGAAGGGATCAGGCTCTGGGTCATGGCATCGTTGTGTCAGGCAGGCTTCTGGGGAAGCAAACTTTGAGAAATGATTTAGGGCATTGGGGGGAAAAAACCCCGGATAAGACCCCTAGGTGACATAGTCTCTGTAGAATCCCTGCCAAGAAGAGCAATGTTTAATGCTAAAAAACTTGAGGGTGGTATGGCGCAAGGAGGGTCTTGCCAGAGGTGTTTCGACTCCTCCTACTTGGGATCTGAGAGTGCAGCACCTGTATGCAAGGGAAATACTGTGTTGCAGATTGACTATCTGCCATCCCCCAGTTTTGTACTTCTTGGAACAACTCGTTTCCTTTGTGGACATTCCTGGTGACTTTATAGTCAGATTCAGCTAATTCATTTTTATTCCTTTATTCTACATCGTCCAACTCCCTCTATCAACTGAGTGATGACATGGGTTATTACATTCACTATTTGAGGGGGACTCTCTTTGCAGCTGTGGAAGACACAGATATATGGGCTGTGCTTTCAAAATTTTTACAGTGAAGTTACAGGCTGTTAACTCATGAAAACATAGGTGCAAATCCCTCACATTTGTGTAGTATTTAGCACGTTGGAAAATATTGCACATAATTCTCATGGTTAATACAGTGATTCCTGTAGTCCTTGTTAATTACTATGTATTTTGTAGATGATGGCTCTAAAGTCGTAGGAGAAAGTGTCTAGCCAGGGCTTCAACACACTACAAGTGAATGGTAGACAAAAGCATGAACCCAGGGGCTGGGGTTGTGCCTCAGTGGTAGAGCTGCTTGCCTTGCATGGTGAGGCACTGGGTTCAATCCTTAGTACCACATAAAAAATAAATAATTAAGCCAAGGTATTGTCTCCATGTTCAACTAAAAAAAAATTAAAAAAGCATGAACCCATTTCTTCTGCATCCTGATGAAAGCTTATTACACTACACCTCAGCTGTCTTGATGGATATCTGACAGTGCTCTTCTTTAAAAGATAAATGCTTTAAGAGTTAATTGAGGTTAAGTTAGTATATGGTATATACTTGTGGCACAAATAGTAAGTTCTGTGGTAGTACAAAGAGGAATGCTCATCATAGGCTGTAATGACAGGGAAGGCTTTGTAGAGCAGACAAGGTTTGAGTTGAATGGAGGAATCGCCACAGAGGTATTTAGTGCCTGTTCTTTGAGTGACAGGGTTTTCTTGTGCAGAGGGTTTGGTGCAAGTTCTAAGCTGAGTGGTGGTGACCTTAATATATGCCTGTTACTCTAAAGATGATCCTTATCTCTGTTCCACTCTCCAGGAGTTACTGTGGCCCAGCCCCGATCAGCATCCTAGTTCTGAGCATTGATATCTTTATATAATCCCTCCCCACCAAGAGCATCCCTAAGGAGAAGAGAGTACATTTGTAACCCAGTAGCTGCTGGCCATAATTTGAAATGTTTAAAGCTTTATGTTTTGATTTTTAAATAGACATAAAACTTGAATTCTACTCTACAAAGTCAATGTTAAATGTAAAAATCTTTTACAAAAGAAGAGAAAGTATCTTTGAGTAAAAATTATGTTTCAGGGAGACAGGCCATATTTAACCCTCCCCATTTAAAAAATTGAGGTACAATTCACATAACATAAAATCCCTGTAGGAATTTTAACCATTTAGAAGTGAACAGTTTAGTGGCATTGAGTATATTCACAGAGTTGTGCAACCGTCACTACTATCTAATTCCAAACATTTTTATCAACCCAAAAGGACACCCTGTGCGCATTAATTAAGCATCCACTCTCTGTTTCTTCCTCCCCCGCCCTGGCAGCTTTTAATATGCTTTCTGTTTCAGTTGATTTGCTTGTTTTGAATTTTTCACATAAATGATATAATACAGTTGACTCTTTTGTGCCTGATCTCTTTCACCTGGCACAATGATTTCAAGGCTCATTTATGTTATAGTGTGTATCAGTGCTTTATTCCTTTTTATGGCTGAATAATATTCCATTATTATATACCACATTTTGTTTGTCCAGTCATCAGTGAATGGACAATTAGGCCATTTCCCCTTTTGTCCATTAGAAATAATGCAACTCTGAACATTTATGTACAAATATTTTTATTTCAACACCTGTTTTGAATTCTCTAGGGTACATATAGATGAATTCCTGGGCTACACAGTAACTTTATGTGTAACTTTTTGTGAAATTGTCATACTGTTTACCACAGTGAGGCACCATTTGACATTCCCACCAGTGATGCATCAGAGTTTTCATTTTCCCACAAACTCCCCATCCCTTGCTATTGCCCATCCTTTTATCATTATTATTATTATAGACTTCCTAGTGGGTGTCAAGTAATGTCTCATTGTGGTTTTTGATTTGCATCCCCCCAGTGGCTCATGATGTGGAGCATCTTTTCATGTGTTTTTGGCCATCTGTATGTGTCCTTGGAGGAAATATCTGTTAAGTCCTTTGCCTGTTTTTAAATTGAGTTATCTTTTTGTTATTGAGTCATAAGGGTTCTTTATATTCTATAGACTGAATCCTTATCAATATACGATTTGCAAATGCTTCCTCCCGTTCTGTGAGTTGTCTTTTACTTTCTTGATTATGTACTTTGATACACAAAAATGCTAACTCTTGACAAAGTTCCAATTTATTCTTTCTTTGGTTACTGTGCTTTTGATATAATTGTCTACTCCAAGATCATAAAGATTTATTCCCATGTTTTCTTCTAAAGTTTAATAGTTTTACCTTTTGGTCTTTGTTCTGCTTGAGCTATTTTTTGTATAATGTTATAATACAAATGAGAGAACCTAGATGGTAGGTTCTCTGTAAAATAATTTCATCTAATATTCTTGCTGGGTGTTTGGAAATTTCCATAATAAAATGTTGAAGGGGAAAGAAAACCAAATTTAGAAACCTACTAGTTCTTCCTTGAGCACCCTCTCCTATCCACCTTCTCACAACCTGTCAAGGTGGGCATAACACGAGGTAAAAGCAAATGCCAGCAAGATGAATGTGGCACGAGGTCACTCACCAGCGTCCAAGCCAGCATGACAACTTTCTGCTAACTCCGGCTCCTCCGTTACCCTTCGACTCTGTCATAACCCCAGATCTTTCTTCTGCAATATGCCCCCAAGAAACTTGCCTCTCAGTTCCCAGTTTTATCCTTAATTACTGTTTCTGTTGGAGAAATGTCTTATTACCCTGAAATGATTCCCATTTTTTGTTCCAAAGAATGATCTAATTTTTATCGGAACACGGCATTTTTACAGAAAGCAAATGGGCTTGGGCCACAGGAGACCCGTATTCTAGAGCAGTGTCAGTCAGGTAAGTGACTTGTGAAGGGCCAAACGATTGATAAATGGTGGAATCAGAATTTGGATCTGGGCACCTTATTCCAATTTATCATACTGTCCCTCTTTTCACAACCTAAAGGAATGTGTGATGGGGTTTCAGAAAGCCAGGATGTGTGTCACCTCTCCTGCCCTGCTGCACAGACAGCTGCCTGCCTGGAAGTAAAGCCTACTTTTGGAGAAAGCAAGTCCACAGCTTGGTCTCAGTGGCTGCATAAGGACAGTTTAAACTCTCATATCTGTACATTGTTTTCCCACCTTCCTATAAAAAGCACCAAGAAAATTGGCTGTGAATAACTTGATTTTTTTTTTCTTGGTCACATATGGCACTTGACACCTTCCAGGGTTCAGGAGTCCTTTTTAACCCTTTATTCATTCTGTATTTTTAGTAATCTACTCTGATGTGCTTAAACAACCAGGGGAAGGTGTGTAAAGGACAGTGAGTTCCAATTTACATAGGAATTTAAGTCCCATTGGGTTCTGGGTAAAGGTCTTTGATTTTTGTCTTCCTGATTTTACAGTGGGTTGAGAGATTATGTTTTGGGAGTTCTCTCTTATTTCCCAGAATATAACTTTCGCTCTAGCACGCAACATAGTAAGTGGTACATATTGGGTATTCTATCAGCTCTTGAGGAATTGGGTCATTGCTGGCTTCCACAGGTCGGGGTCTCGGCTTACCTATATCCTAGGGGCATCTCCTAGCATATAATAGGTATTCAGTAATTTGGAGGGGTGAGTACTGGGATTGAACTCAGGGGCACCCAACCGCTGAGCCATATCTCCAGCCCTGTTTTGTGTTTTATTTAGAGACAGGCTCTCACTGAGTTGCTTAGGGCCTCACTTTCACTGAGGCTGGCTTTGAACTCGCAATCCTCCCGTCTCAGCCTCCCAAGCCTCTGAAATCACAGGCTTGCACCACCACCCAATAATTTTTTTAAAGAATCAATGAATTGTGATTGTTACTTCACTTTTAGATGAAGTAAAAGTTCATTGTTTTACTTCACTGTTCTTTTACCAAGGCATTTTCTCAGCCGAGAGAGTCAGAACCCTGAGTGAGTCATTGAGTCAGGATCAGAGGGTTAATCATAGCCCAGAAAAGGTGCCCTGAGCCTGTTAGTTGATTCATGGGCCATATATCAGCTCTTGGGGTGAAATGGCCCAGATAAATCAAAGCCTGGTAATAATGAGAGTATAATCTCCAGAGAGCAAACACTGTGGATCTTGCTGGACTCCTGGGAAAAGAAAATGAAAAACTTTCCTTAATCAGATTTCTGGACTTGAAAGTAGGGATTTTTGCAAGAATATTGTAAGCTCTGAATCAAAGACACCCCCAATACCCCCAGTACTGGGAATTGAACCCAAGGGCACTTCACCACTGAGCTACATCCTCAGCCCTTTTTATTTTCAGTCAGGTTCTCTCCTAGGTTGCCCAGACTGGCCTTGAACTTGAGATCCTTCTGTCTCAGCCTCCCAAGTGATTTGTACCACTATGCCTACTTCAAGGGCATTCTTAACTGGAGTTTAACCTCAGGATGAAGTAAAGGGCATTGCAATGCCCATGTTACCCAAGCATTTCCTATCGATATATTAGGTGGAAGTTACATAAAATCAGTGAAGTTTGCTACAACTCCATGCGCCTTTCCCCATCTTTATAGACATGTAAGAAGACCCACTTAGTATGTGCTGTCATTGCAGTTTCCTCTTATTCACAAAAGCTTAAATATAAGATCACTGAATCTAGTTTTTCTTCCTAGAGAAAACTACAAGGCAATTTCTTCTAGAAATTGCAAGTCATTTAGCATACATTCATCAAGTGACAGCTTTGCTAGGTGCTTGAATTCAGTGTTGAGATAGATTAGTCCTTAATTGTACCTTACCAAGGTACAATCCTTAGGAAAAGAAATATCCTATCTTGTTTAAATCTAGTCTCAAAATCTTCGAATAAATGCTGGAAGTTGCTTGTTATACTGCTCTGGACTAGTACCACTCAGTGCTTTGCCCACGTGAGATTTCATCCTTCACTGTTTGGAAAGGCCCTGTGAGGCAGAGAACTGGCTCAGTCCCAGCCTCCTCTCCCTAGTAGCAAAAAGAACTAGAATGAACAGCCGTCTGGGTGGTGAAAGTGGAAGCGCCAGAATCCGTTATATAACCTGCTAAAAGTTCTGCCTTGCGTTCTCAAGTAGTAAATCCTCTCACTTGTGTCTGTGTTTTCTGCCTTTTGATCTTCCTGCCTCAAAGTTAGTGGCATCTTTCCCAGAGACAGGAGGCAGCCTACCCAGAGCCAGTTGGGAAGTGGGGAATCCCATATCCTCTGACCTTGACCCTCTCCAGCACTCTGCCTTGTCTTAATTCTGAGCTCCTGCTTCACAAAGAGTGTTAGATGAAATGGTGGTTATAGCAATGAATATGATACATATAGTGCACTCAAAGAACTTAGTCTGGTTAGGGAGCTGGATTAGGCACAACTGAAGCTAAACGAAAAGTCTCAGAAAAGATGCTTGTACAGGGAGAGGTAGGATGGATAATGGGAAGGGCAGCAAACATACAGTTAAAAGACTCAGGTTCATGAGTTGTATGTTCATGAGCAAATGAATTTCTTTTGCCTTAGTTTTATTCATCTCAAAAGAAAAAAAAAAAGGAATAATGATCTTGACCCTGCTTAATTCTCAAGGTCAAATAAGATATTACATAAAAACTTTGGAAAATACAAATTAAAATACAAACATAGGTAGAGAGTGGTCGTGTCCCATTTTATAGATGAGGACACAGGCATGGAGAGATGAAAAGGCTTGCTGAAAGTCCCCATGCTTGTGATCAAAGCATAGGGACAAAATAGCATGACTTCAAAAGTTTAGGTACAGGGGCTGGGATTGTGGCTCAGTGGTAGAGCGCTTGCCTGGCACGTGCGCAGCCCGGGTTCGATCCTCAGCACCATGTAAAAATAAATAAAGGCATTGTGTACAACTAAGATAAATAAATATTAAAAAAAAAAAGTTTAGGTACAAAATAGCACAACTTTTCATTTATTTTCTCTCTTCTTCATAGACCTCGTATGCTGTAAGACTGTTAAGACTCCAGTTAGCTCCATATAAATGTCTTTTGGCAGAATATGGGGAACTTTATGGGTCCATACATATTTCACCCTAAGGATATTGGTTATAGGAATATACTATCTCCTTATTTGCTGGAGTTGGCAAAGGTTTAACACAGCACGGTCTAACAAGAATATAATACACGTAGCAAAATGCAAAATTCAAATCTTCTAGTTGCCACAGTGAAAAAACAAAGAAACAGGTGAAATTAATGATATATTTCATTTAGCACATTATGTTCAAAATATTATCAATTTAACATTATAATCAATATAAAAATTATTGATATATTTTAAATTCTTTTCTCATATTATATTAAATCTTCAAAATTGGGCATGCATTCCACTCACATCACACCACTTCCCTTTTGCACCAGCTGCCCTTCGGGTGCTAGGGAGCCCAGCATGGCCGAGGGCTGTTGTGGTGGACAGTGCAGCCTTACAATCTCCATTTGCCTTCCCTTCCAGTTCTGGCTTTCTAACCTTTCCTCCTGTCTTCACATTTTCCTTCAGTGGATCTGCCTTCTTTCCTTTCTTTAGTGCCTTTTTTTTTTTTTTTTTGCCTCAGTGTAAGGTATCCTTCCTTGGTCAGCATAAAAAAAAAAAAAAAAAAAAAAAAAGTTTTATCTCTTTTCTATCTAGTTACTATTTGAAATCAGCTAGTATTCCCTAAACTATCCCTTTCTTTTTTTTGGTGAACATTCAGTGTTTTGAACTGAGCTCCCATCTCACTTTATTTACTTGTCACTTGTACAAAATTTGTGCTCCTAAAGGACAAGGATAGTGTTCTAGTCATTTCTGCAATCCCAGCAATACAACAGTTTCTGGCCTCAAGCAGAAATTTGATGAACTTTTAATAATTGAACAAAGGGGAAAAAAACCATTCTTGGATCTCTCACCAACTTCTTCTTCTTCTTTTTTTTTTTGTCCCCATTAACAGTGATTTTGTTCTTTTTGTCTTCAACAATAGTTTTTGCTACAGCACTGTGCTTTTGTTATTTGTGGTTCTAATTATTTGCAGGAAAACATACAGCCAGAATTTTAAACCTATTCCATAGTTGTTTCTTCAGCTCTTCCAGGTTGTCAGCTTTATTTACCTATGTCAGGAAAGCCTTTGGGCTCTTCTTGGAGGCTTGGCTATTTAATTGCTTACTTGTGATTTCTGAAGTTTTTTCCAGGTACTTTCCCTCTCTTCCCTTTGTACCTGCCTTTGCTCCGTCCATCTGGACCTTCCCTGAAGTTCCTGATGCAGTCAGCCTGGTTGTCCTCAAGGTGGGGTCTCCCTGGCAGCAACTTACTGCAAAACCGCAAATCAAAGACCACGGTTAGAAAGCATCCTGGAGATTCAAGTCCAGAGGTTTTTACATCTTTAAAATTAAAAGAATTTTTTTGAAAAGAAAACTTTAGATAGAATCCTATATATAAAACAGGTAAAAACGGAGCTACTTTCATTGAAATGGGGTTGGGGCTCCCCGGGGATACTCTGGGGCTCCACAGAACATGATTGGGAATCACTAGTCTGATTCAACCCCTTCCCAGTGCAAACGGGGAAACAGAGACCTGGAGAGGTGAAACAATGGCAAGCTAGTGACAGGACCTGGACTAGAACCCAAGTTTCCTTTCCAGGTCAGTGTGCTTTCAACCACAACTTAATGTTTAGAGCTTCATTTCCCAAGGGGAGGAAACAGTAACAATGAGTCTTTTATTGTACTCCCCTTGATGAAATCTGACAGGGTCCACCTCTCCTTCCCCACTAGAAATTCAGGTCGGCCCCCCCTTGTTATTGTTCTTCTCTGGGACCCAGGCCGGGGCTTGCCTTAGCCTTTGTTCTGTTCCCAGTTTTTGTGGTGCCAAGAAGGATAGGGAGAGAGCGGATTCAGGCAGGTCATGGTGGCACAGATGTTTCCTGTCCCTTGGCCAGTCTGGCTGTGTGTTTCAGAGCAACTGAATGCCATGGCCAGGTGTGTTTTTCAGGGCCTTCCAAGCCCTTGGAGGTGTTAGGTGTTTATAACCGCAGTTTCCTCATTAGCTTCTGTTTTTCACAGGCCTTTAGCTACTACCCAAGGGAACACATCTCCACCTGTCCTCTGGGAGTCATCCATCATCCAAAGCTCCCTGTGGTCTGGCCATAACTTACCCCTGTACTCTGATTTCCCAGTGTGACCTTCATATGTCCTCTGTTTTCTCCCTGGGTGCTATGTTCTCTTCCCCTTGCTCCTCATCTTTACCTAGTAAAATCTTACTCATCTTTCCAGAACATACTTACATGCCACATTCTTCAAGAACTCTTTCTTAGCTTCCACCTTGATGCAGTCTCCTGCGCTAGTATCAGAGTGGGTTAGCCTCATCTTCCGTCACTCCCTGCCTGAAAGTTTGCATGCAGCAGCTGTGCATATCCCATGTTGTTTCTCTCCTGTGCCTTTGCCTATGCTGTCCATTTGTGCAGTGTTTTGCTCTGACCCCTTGCTTTACTTTTCTCTGGCTAACTCCCATCTAAATTTAGGATGGACTCAGATATCTTCCAGGATATCTTCCCTTAACTCTCTGCTGAATTAGCTTCCTCTTAGGATAGGGGGTACCTGTCACCTCTTACTTACACAGTGTATTTACCTGTTTGCATCTAAGTCTCACACTATTTAGTTTCCCTAGAGAAATGATCTGTGCCTTGTCTTTCTAGTTCTAACATACAGCAGCATTTCTCTTATAGTAGGTGTTTAATAAATATTTGTGGAATGGATAAATAAATAATTTTTGTACCAATGTTTTGAACTATATTTTACATTTTTTGGCAGTTGTTTGTCTACCACTAGATTATAAGCTCTCTGAGAACAGGGAAAAGGATGGCATCATACTCATCTTTTTGTCCCCCATAGAACCTGTTCACAATAAGTATATCAGTGTTCTCCAGAGGGACTGAAACAATAGGAAATGTAGAGATATTTTAAGAAATTGGATTTTAAGGAATTGATTGTGGGGGCCAGCAAGTTCAAAATCTGTAGCAGAGGTTGCAGACTGGGAACTCAGGCAAGAGGTGATACTACAGATATAAGTCTGAAATCTTTAGGGTAAGCCAACAGGCTGGAAACTCAGGCAGAGTTTCTGAGTTCAAGTCTTGAGTTAGAATTTCTTCTTCTCTGGGAAACTTCAGTTTTGCTGAGAAGGGCTTCAACTGATTAGATTAGCCTCATACATATTTTTTTTCAGAGTAACCTTCTTTACCTAAAGTCAACTGACTATAGATGTTAATCACATCTAGAAAATACCTTCCTAACAACATCTAGACTAGTGTTTGACCAAACAACTGGGCAACATAGCCCTGCCAAATTGACGCATAAAATCTAATCATCATGGTAAGTAACCAATAAATGCTTGCTGAATTGAATTGAAGTATGCTTTTGAACTTCTTATCTGCAGCTTAGAAAGAGAACAATCTTCCTTCTGTTGCCAGCAATAACTTGAACTCAGTAACCTGAAAATCTTCCATCACTAAACTCCTAACAACCCTGAATAAAAAAATAGTGTCCTTTGAAATACATAACAGCTTGCAGGAAAATGAGGGAGTGTCTAGAGGCTGAAAATGAAGACAGACAAGTAATAAGCCTGTAAGAGGATTTTTTAAGCAGGACCCTTAGGATGTCTATCATTGTAATCACAGAGTTTGAATTTTAATACACACATAGGATGCAGAAGATGATGACTTGAGTCTTTGCAAGACAGGAGTTAAAACTGAGACCCATAAAACAGTAAATAGAAAAATTATATTCTCATATATACATGCACACAAGTTGCCTATCTCAGCTTGTGCTCCAGATAGAAAAAAATAAAACTAAAAGAAATTCTCCCTTTGAGAATTCATATTTACAAATCTGTCTTCACTTGGGTTTGGAGTTTGGATTTATACTGCCTGAGAGAATCAAAGTCCCAGAACTTAAAAAATATGCCCAGCCAGTGATACCTTGGGGTGCTTAGCAGAAGAAAACACAAACCTTCTTAAGATGGTAAGAGATTTAGGCTGTGGATGTAGCTCAGTGGTAGAGCACATGCTTAGTATTCATGAGACCCTGGCTTCAATTCCCAGTGGGCAAGTGCACATGCACACAAACACACACACAGATGGTAAAAGCTTTAAAGCTATAAGATGATAAAAATATCTGTGCCATAAAATTAATATATTTTAAGTTGTTAGGGACAAGAAAGAATTAAAAACATGAGAAAGAACAAGATCCCATGAACAAAATAAGTCTAATATGACAACTAGACTTCTAGAAATAAAAAAGATATTCATTGAAATTAAAAGTATAATGGGGGAGCTGGGGTTGTGGCTCAGTGGTAGAGAGCATGCCTAGCATGTGTGAGGCACTGGATTCAATCCACAGCACCGCATTTTTTTAAAAAAAATGAAATAAAGGCATGTGTTCATCTGCATTTTTTTTAAAAAAGTGTAATGGCTATTTAAACAGGAGATTAGACACTGATGAAGAGAAAACTGGTGAATAAGAAGGTAAAACTAGGGGCTGGGGCTGGAGCTCAGTGGTAGAGCAATTGCCTCACACTTGTGAAGCACTGGGTTCGATCCTCAGCGCCACATAAAAAAAATAAACAAAATAAAGGTATTGTGTCCATCTGCAACTAAAAATTTTTTTTTAATTCAAAAAAAAGAAGGTAAAACTAAGCCAGGTATGGTGGCACATAGCTGTAATCCCAGCTATTCAGGAGGCTAAGCCAGGAGGGTCACAATTTGGGGACCAGCCTCAGTAACTTAGTGAGACTCTGTCTCAAAATAAGAAATAAATGGACTGGGGATGTAGCTCAGTGGCAAAGCATCCCTGGGTTTAATCTCCAATATAGGGGGGACAAAAACCCAAGAACATAAAGTTAAAATTACCCATGATGCCTCTCAAAGAAACAGAAGAATTTAAAAGCAAAGTTAAGAGACATAGAGTATAGAATGAGAAGATTCAATATATGTCCAATGATAGTTCTAGAAAGAAAGACTAGAGAAAATGGAAAAGAGCCAATATTCAGGAGTTATGAAGTTTTTCCCAATCAATGAAAGACATTAGTTAGGAAGCACACCAAGTTCCCAGGATACATTAAAGCCATGTTTAGACATATTAGAATGAAACTGCAGAACATTGAAGACAAGAGGTCAGTCTTAAGAACATCCAAAGACAAAAGAAATATCCTACAAGGAACCACAATTAGATTGAGATTCAAGGGCAAAATATACAAAGGAACGAGATGCCTCAAAAGCTAAGAGGAAAATAACAGTCTAGAATTTTCCAGTTAGTTAAACCTTCATTCAAGAGTGAAGATAAAATGCAGACAGTTTTAGACAGATAAGGGCATCAACTTTACATTTCATTGATTATTTCTGAAGGGATCTCACAAAAATGGATATCCTCCAGGAAGTAGGAAGTAAATCCAAAAGGAGGTAATGACGTGAAAAAAGCAATGGCAAAGAAGTTGGTAAACAAGATACCAAGAGTAAAATAAGGCAGAGGTGACAAATAATTTCTAGAAATGAAAAGTATAGTCATTGAAATTGAAAGTGTAAAGGTTGTTTGCACCATAAAATACAACAACAACAAAAACCTTGACTATACAAAGTAGAAAAAAAAATACTTTGAATGCAAGTCAAAAATATAACATCAAGTAAGAAAAGGCAAGTTGTAGGAAAACATAGAATATTGCTACTTATATAAAACCCCAAAATAGGGGCTGGGGTTGTGGCTCAGTGGTAGCGCCCTTGCCTAGCACATGTGAGGCACTGGGTTCGAGCCTCAGCACCACATTAAAAAAATAAATAAAATAAAGGTATTGTGTCCATTTATAACTAAAAATTTTTAAAAATCCCCAAATAAGCAAAACAGTACTATATAGTTGATGGGTACATACATATATGGGAAAGTGTATAAATAAATACACACAAGAAATGACAAACATTAATTCATAATAGTTATCTGTGAGGAAAGGAAGTAGAAGAATGGGGTTGCAAAAGAGCATGCAAAAAATTTCAACAATGGATGTTAATGGTGTATTTCTTTTGTAAAATTTTTAAAAGAATATGTGGAAAAATATTATGGTTTGACAAAGCCAGGTGGTGAATAAACAAGTATTTGTGAAATCATTCTTTAAATGTTTCTGCATGCTTGAAACTTTTCTTCATTTAGACAAGCTAATGAAGCTAAGTTTGAAGAAATGTGTATAGCTGAGGATTCTAACTAGTTAATTTTTGTTTTGCCACAATGAGGCATGATTTAAGGTGGTGGTATAAATTTAAACAGATTCTTCTGAGTCTCATTAAAATTCATCACAGATTAAAATACATTCACATTTAAAGAAGTAAACAAATTTGTATTTCTCCAAGGTCATGCTTTTCTTTTTTTTTTTTTTTAAATATTTATTTATTTGCTTTTAGTTGTACACAATGCATTTATTTGTATGTGGTGCTGAGGATCGAACCCGGGTTGCGCACGTGCTAGACGAGTGCTCAACCGCTGAGCCACAATCCCAGCCCCAAAGTCATGCTTTTCTAAGTGATAGTTTGTCAAAAAAAAAAAAAAAAAAAAAAAAAAAAAAAGCTGCACTGAATAAAATCTCAGATTTGTCCAATTTCTTTCTTTAATTATTTTTATTTTTTGCAGTACTGGGGATTGAACCCAGGTGTGCTCTACCATTGAGCTACATCCCCAGCCCTTAAATTTTTTTTCTTTTTATTTTGAGACAGGATCTCACTAGGTTGCCCAGGCTGGCCTCTAAGTTATGGTTCTCCTGCCTCAGCATTCTGAGTAGCTGTGAGTACAGGTGTGCACCACTTACCCAGCTAATAACCTGTATTTCTTTTAACACCAAATTATTTTTATTCTGCTTTGTGTTAGAGCTAGGTGAGCTCTTGCCTTCCCCTGCCTCCTTCCTGGTGCCTACATGTAGTTGGGCAAATAAAAGGTGCCTACTCTAATGAATCTCTGTTGAATGACTAAATGAATGAGAATCACGTTTTTAAAAACTTATAGAATATATTTCATTATAACAGCACTGAACAATAGACATTTTTTAAAGAAATGTATTCAAACATAAAGACAAAATGACCTAGTTTTTCAGGCTGGTAAGTTTGGGTGGGTTTTTTAAAGTACTCTTTAGGGCTTATTGAATGTGAGAAGTATTTTAGTGGATCATTTAGAAGTAGCTAAAGGGATAAACAGATTCACAAAGAGCTAGCACTTCACCATCTATCTTTCAATTTTGTTATTAAGGCATAAGTTCTGGACTGAATTTGGTGTAGAGAAAAGACCATCAAATTGAAAAGATGTCAGCATTTCTGCATGATTTGGGGCCACAATCTCTCCTTAAGCTCCTGTTTCTACACCTATGGAAACAAGAGGATGGGATCAAAGGTCCATTTCTGCATTGAGAACCTGCTTGGTTCCACAGTGCTCAACCTGGGCACATCTGGGAACCTGTGGCATGACTTTTCCAGGACATTGCCAGTTCTCTACTCAGCCTGCCAAACTTCAGTCTTGAATGCATATTCTGGTGAATGATATCTCCCCCTGAGTTGGTGCCAGTTGGAAAATTATAGAATGGAATGTGCCACCTGGGTTTGGATTTGGAAATCTGAAATGTTATTGCCTTGAGATATAAGGATGTTTCTGCTGAGCCACGGTGGTGAGTGGGCTGATAATACTAGGCATGGCAGTTTGAACTTGGACCAGGAGAAGAGGACCAAGTTGCCTTTGCTAGTGAAAGCAGAATGTGGGGAGAGCTCCTCTGTCACCTTTTAGCAATTTACTCTATGAGCTGTGCACTGGTGGTGCAGTGTCACAGACAGAATGAACTCATCAGTGAAGTGAAAAGGAAATTCAGAATTGCGTGTTCTTCTGTAATGCCCAGATGTTTACATTCCTTATCATACTTGATTGCACAAGCACTCTTTACTTATGTATTTATTTATTTTGGTACCAGGGTTTGAACTCAAGGGCACTCGACCACTGAGCCACAGCCCCAGCCCTATGTTGTATTTTATTTAGAGACAGGGTCTCACTGAATTGCTTAGCACCCCCTTTTGCTGAGGCTGGATTTGAACTCATGATCCTCCTGCCTCAGCCTCCCAAACCACTGGGATTACAGGTATCCACCACCATGCCCGACTCACAAGCACTTTTAATGGAAACCAGGTCCTCTACATCCTGTCATCTCATTTAAGGATTTCTGTCTGTAGAATTCCAATTTCAGATTTGGGAGAAAGTTGCCTTTGTTGCTCTAAAGCGGCACTGTGGTGGCATGGAAAGGGAACATGGCCTGCCTTAACCGTTCATTAGATCTCTAACTAATCAAATCTTTCCTCTCTTGGTGTCTGTTTCTTCAAAACTAAAATAAGAAAAAGGCCTCTAAGCAAAATTTTCTTTCTCAGAAGGATGAGAGAATTTTGTGTTCTCATTAATTTTTTATATTATCATGAGAATGAATATATAAGCACTTCAATAACTGGTATGTTGATTTGTACCTAGAATAGTATATTAAGAGCTAGAATATAGCTCAGTGGCAGAATGCTTGCCTTTGCATGAACTAGGCCCTGGATTTGATTCCCAGCACTGGAAAAAAAGAAAAAAGATTAAGATGGAGGTGGCCCATCACACATTGGAATAAATGATCATATTTTCATCTATATTTATAAATAAGTTAATTTTGTTCACTGAATTCAGTAAATTCATTTTGTTTAAGCTGGGCATGGGATGAATACAGAGGCTACCACGATAGCAAGGTCCTGCTATAGCAGTACTTTGTTGTGCGTTGGTTGCAGGGAGGTGGGAAGGAGAAACAGAGACAGAATCACACACAAGCTAGAATTGGCTTACACAGTTATAGAGACTGAGAAGTCCCAAGGTTTGCATTTTTCAAACTGGAGACCTAGGTAAACCAATGGTACAAGCTTCAGTCTGAGTCTAAAGCCAAGAGAAGACCAATGTCCCAGCTTGATGACATCAGGCAGAGAAAGCAAATTCTCCCCTACTCCACATGTTTGTCCTGTTCATACCTTTAATGCAATTGAATGAAGCCAACCACATTGGGGAGGACAGTCTTCTTAGGCTACTGATTCAAATGTTAGTCTTACCCAGAAGCATCCTCACACATACCAAGAAACAATGTTTAACCAAACACCTGGGTATTCCATGACCTACTCAGGCTGTCATATATATTAACCATCATAGTTGCACTTCACCTAAGGTTGTAGTGGGTGTGATGTTGAGGTGCTGGGGAGCAGGGAAAGCAAAACACAGCAGGCATCCTCAGGAGGCTTCTGAGACAGTAGGGAGGAGGAAGAGATTCACACAAGGGGAATATTAGCTGATGAGACTCGACTGTGTCTATTTAAAATGACAAGTCAGTGGTTTTCAGACTGGACTTTCAAAAGAGAGAAACTCTGGCAGGAGGGGAGGACCTTGAGAAATGTTAGGGGGGTGATTCACAGTGGACCAAGGCACAGCTGAATGGTAGGTGAAGTAGGACAGGGTCCCTGCATGTGGCTTGTACAGGTCATTCACTGCACAAGGACATCTGACTGAGGAGACAGCGCAGGCTGGAATCCAGCCTTGTGTTCTTCTGCTCACCAAGCCAAGTGTCCCAGTGCCGGAGTGTGTCCTGTGCAGGCACCCGGAGGAAGGGCTGCCTTTTTCTAATCCAGCAGACTTGTAGGAGAGAAAAAGTGGGGGATAGGTTTTAAACAGAAGGGTGGGGCCAGGCCGTGGAGAACATTTCCTTGACTCTAGACTGCTACATAAGGAAGGAATTGTGCAGCTTTGGTGGTGGTCGAGGGTTGTCAGTATGATTCCCTAGTGAGGAGGTAAACCTGGAGCCTTCTCAATGCTAGGAGCCTGCTTGTCTTGCGTAAAATACATCCATATCCTTTGATAATTATATTTGCCTGATCTTTTTCCAATGCAAACTTTATAACTGATCCACTTTGCTCCCATATCAAATCAGCCTGACTTAATTTTATAAGCCAGTCATGGAAAGGGAATCTGTCCCATGACTCCAAAGCATTCTGTTCTGTAGCTGCTCTATAATTACAGACAAATGCATCTAATCTTCCCATCATGTGTTCTTCTGAGTTAGAAAATTCTTTTTTCCCCCATGTATTTGATAATCTTGTTATCTTGTGATATGGCATCATTTAATTATTCCCCAAAATAGATGTCTTCAGAAAATCTGCTCAGAAAGTGATTTGCTGTTCCCAACTGAAGTCACAGCTGGAGTGTTTACTCAGAAATTAGTTATTTTCAGAGCTTTGAGATTGTTGTTTTACTGAAGAGGTCTCATTTGCCACCTAAGGCTGTTGAAGCCCTCCTGCAGATCACTTAAGGGAATTTCATCACCTCTACAAGAGGAGTCAGTGGGTATCCTTAGTGGTCTTCAAGCCCAGGATTCTGTATCAGATGGAGCCTGGTTGCCCTCTCTGACATTAACCTCCAAACGTCTAGCTATATTCAGGTCAATAATCCTGTAAACACATCCTGAGCATCTATCTTCTGCCAAACAGTGGAACAAGCACTAGGAATACAAAAATGAGTAGAGCAAGCTGGGCGCGGTGGCGCACGCCTGTAATCCCAGCACTTTGGGAGGCTGAGACAGGAGGATCGTGAGTTCAAAGCCAGCCTCAGCAATGGCGAGGCACTTAGCAACTCAGTGAGACCCTGTCTCTAAGTAAAATACAAAAAAGGGCAGGGGATGTGGCCCAGTGGTCGAGTGCCCCTGAGTTCAATCCCCAGTACCAAAAAAAAAAAAAAAAAAAGAGTAGAGCACACTCCCATGTAAAGAAGTATTCAGTCTCTAAACTTGATCATCAGAAGAGTTATAATTTTTTTTTTTTTTTTTGGTACTGGGGATTGAACTCAGGGGCACTCGACCACTGGGCCACATCCCCAGCCCTTTTTTGTATTTTACTTAGAGACAGGGTCTCACTGAGTTGCTAAGTGCCTCGCCATTGCTGAGGCTGGCTTTGAACTTGCGATCCTCCTGCCTCAGCCTCCCTAGTGCTGGGATGACAGGCGTGCACCACCGCGCCCGGCTGAAGAGTTATAATTTTATTTCACCAGCTCCACCATCTGCTACCTTCAAGCAAATCAGTTCATTCATCTCTAAGCCTCACTTTTCTATAAAGTCAGTAACATTCCTATAAGACGCATAAAATACTGTGAGGATGAATCTAGGTTTTCTGAGATGAGTAACACTGTATACAGTCACTTAGAGTTCTCTTTCTCTCCTCCTTCATACCTGAGTGTCGCCTTTGGGTTTTTACAGACTCATTATTTTAGCTTTCCTAAAATCAGAGCCATTTTATTTATTTCTGTTTTTCTCAGGGACACTTCTACCTTCCTCATGGCATTTGTGTTTAGATGAGTAGACATGATATACATGATTTCTTATTTGTTATAAAATAAAAAAATACCTATAGGAGACGAGGCCAGAGAGGAGAAAGCCTTTATGTTGGGTGTCTAGTAAACTTGCTGATGCTAACTAACTTTTTTTTTTTTTTTCACTTTTCACTCAATCTTTTTAGGTTTTTCCTCTGGCATCTCACAGGAACTATCGTCATAAAACAATATTCTGTATTCCAGGTTCCTTTACCAGGTTATAGTTGAGCATTCTGGTTCATAATCCTCTGATAAAAAATTATTTCCCCTGAACGTGTTTTCTTACACTTAGTCACATTAAAACTCCTCTGCCACTTTTCTGCCCACGTCCACATCTTCCTTCAGTTTATCCCTAATCAGCTTGGCATTTTAATCCCTGGAATAGCTGAATGCCATCTGCAAATTTGGCAATTCCCCAGGCACTGTCTTCCAGATCATTTGTATGAATGTTGACTAAGATACCATGCAGCCTGCTCTCCATCTCAGCACTGCCCTCGCTGCACAATGTTTGACTTAACAACTTAATCACTGAATTAATGATATCAAGGACTGGCCTCGGAGCATTGCATTTATCCAGACGTGCTAATGTCTTCCTGTTGTTTGTTTCTTATTCCAAATCCAGTTATCAATAACTGAAATATCTCTGTGTATTGGAAGAAAGTTTTAAGGTCCGTGAATTAGATAACAAGTCCAAATTTGAGTGGAGAATTCCTTTTCCATTGTTAGGGTCCTACCTATTTTTTTAGGTCTCATTTATGTCTCCATTCCAAAACATCTATAGAGGAAGTCCTATACCCCTATCATTTCATTAAATCTTTTTTTTTTTTTAATGTCATTATCATGGCCCAGCTAGTTTCTAAGTTCCTAGGGCCAACTATTTGAGTGATTAATTGAATTGTCAGATGAGTACTACACAATAACTATTGGTTTGCCAGGTACCAGTAAAATAGCAAATCCTAAAGTCTGGTTACTGCACTAGTTCCTAATGACTCTGATTGAGCTCTGATTTATTCCCTCAACTCCCTTCCACTTCCAGACAAGTTGGACTCTGAGATCGTGGGCACACCTGACCATGTCACCTCCCTGCTTAAAATCTTTGGAGATAGTTGGGAAAAGTTGAATATAGACTCAGTAAAGGTGTTAATAAAAACCATTAGCCAGGTGCACTGACACATGCCTGTAATCTTAGGAACTCTGGAGACTGAGGCAGGAGAATCTCAAGTTGGAGGCCAGCCCCAGCAACCTAGTGAGATTGTCTCAAAATAAAAAATAAAATGGGCTAGGGATGTAGCTCAGTGATAAAGAACCCCCAAGTTCAATTCTCAGCACCAAAAAAGAAAAGAAAAAGAACTATTGTTAATTTTGTTTAGTGAAATAATGAAATGGTGCTTATATTTAAAAAGGCATTGCCCGGGCTGGGATTGTGGCTCAGCAGTAGAGCACTCGCCTAGCATGTGCATGGCCCTGGGTTCGATCCTCAGCACCATATAAAAATAAATAAATACAGCCGGGCACATTAGCACACGCCTGTAATGCCAGCACTTGGGAGGCTGAGGCAGGAGGATCGCAAGTTCAAAGCCAGCACTTAGCAACTCAGTGAGACCCTGTCTCTAATAAAATACAAAAAAGGGCTGGGGATGTAGCCCAGTGATCGAGTGCCCCTGAGTTCAAACCCTGGTACCAAAATAAATAAATAAATTCAATAAAGGTATTGAGTCCAACTACAACTAAGAAATAAAAATAAAAAAGGCATTGCCCTAGCCAAGGCAAGTTCATGGAGACAGGTAGTAGATTGGAGGTTACTTGGACCCTAGGGGGAAGAGAAAAGGGTTTCCATTTGGAATGAGGAAAAAGTTTTGAAACTAGATTGGAGTGATGGTTGTGAATGTCCTTAATGTCACTGAATTGTATGCTTACAATAGTTAAAGTGGCAAATTTTGTTATGTATGTTTTGCCATAATAGGAAAAATAAAAAATAAGAAGTCATTACCAGTTAGCGATAATATTTAAAAATGGACAGGACAAATGACATTTGGGATTTGCTTTAAAATACGCAAACCACAGTCCCAACAGTGAAAACAGAGAGGGTGATAGCCTGGCAAAGTGTCGATGATTACTGAGGAAAAATATTTTCATAATAAAAAGTTTTAAAGAAGTTTTGGAGACTGACCATTAAGCCCCAAGCCTGACTTTTGAGAGCCTCCAGTGGCGCTGGAGCCCTGCAGCCCTGGCCTCACACTCAAGCCCCTGGGCCTCTGCCCTCTCCTTTCAGTTCTGTGTCCTGAGACTCTGCCCCCTCTTTGGGTTCCCATGGTGCCCTATTCTTAGGCGTCAGGTGATCCCCTGTGCTACAGTCTTGTTGTCTCCCCACTAACACACAAGGTCAAGAAACTTACTTTCCAGCTACATCTTTCTAAGCCATATGAAGCTTTGGTTGCTGCTGTCATTTTATGTGTGTGCTTTAATTTTTTTTATAAGGAGGAGACTGAAAAGCAGGAATGTGAATAATAATTATAAATCTTACGACTTAAAGGGGCCATAACATTTACCTATATTGACACTGGTCTTTTCTAGATTGTTTTCTCTACTTGGCAGCTGTTAGTGCATTCTTATATTTCTAGCTTTCCTGCTGGGTGCCGTGTAAATTTTTACTGAGTTTACTGACAAACCACAGCCTTTCTTTCTTCAGGTTGCAAAAATCTGGTGATCCAGCTTGGGGTATGTGTGTAAAACACATTTTTTGGAAGAGAGCGACAGTTAAAACTTGGGTCTTTGGTTTCTGTGGTGGTAGGGATCAAACCCAGGGACTTGTGTGTGCTCCCCAAGCATTCTACCACTGAGCTACACCCTGGTCTCCCAGCATGGTTTTTTTTCAGAGCAGGAAACAAGCACTTTGGAGGGATATCCCTGAGCCGGTGGAGTGCACAGCCCTTAGCGTGTGGGTGAGCCCACTGCAGCGGAGCGTTTGTATACATCTTGCCAGTGGGTGGCAGCAGGCGCTCACAAACTCCCCAAAACAGACAGGCTTGGAGTCACCCTCCTAGGGTAGGGTGGGAAATAGGAATTCCCTGCTATTTCTAGTGTATCTTCTAACTTCATGAAGCTTCAAAATGCTTGGTCAAAAGAGCGAGGCCTGAGTTACAGCCAGTAAGAGCCAAAAGTTAAACACATTGATAGAGACAGATGTCCGGACTAGTGCTCGGAATGTACTAGGTGCTGGACTATTACCAAGGCTCCTAACTGCCTTTGGGAGGCTGTGAGTACACCGTCAGTGCTGTCATCCTCTAGCTTGAGGTTTGATCTTTGCACATTTTAGTCACTTAGTAAGGATTTTTACTCTAGCTTGTTCAAGATCCTTTAGCTGCAGTGTAGTTGGAGGTTGAGAACAGTTTTTTCTTATGGAGAAGGAAGGATAGGGAAGAAGGGACGTGAGTGACACAGTCTGGGACTGGCACTGTGAGGAGAGACAAGACAGTGGGACCTGCAGAAGCCTTCAATCCACTCAGCCCCAAAGATGGCCTCTTTCAGTTTCTGTCCTAGGAGTCCTGTCCAAACCACTCCTAACATCCCAGTCAATAAGCAAGTCTGCTTATGAATCTCCTAAGTACACTGCTCTGTGAAGAATTTGGAAATTTATAGATACAGTTATTACATTTGTATAGGTTCAGAGCATATAATCAAATAGCAGGTCATAATTAATATTTAAAATCCCAAATATCCTGGAAAATCCAAGACTCACATATGGGATAGACCAAGGGTGGCACTGGGGAGGAAGTCAGATTATTAGATAACTGACTTCAGGAGGTGGTGTCAGATGATGATGCTGTGAGCCCAACATGAGCAGACAATAATTAACGCAATGAAAGTTCAGAAGAGGAAGAGGCCATGTTGGCTGAGGTAATAGTAAAACAGTATCAAGTTCTGCTGCCTTTTGCTAACAGGACTTCATATTTCCATACTAAAGAGTTTTCAAAACATTTCCATGTCATCTGATATCATTCTCTTCTCAGCAACCCATGGGCCAGATATTATTAAGTGGGATAAAATTAATAAAACATTTATAATAGTGTTTAGTGCATGGGTGGGTACTCACTATTATTACTAAAGTTATCACTACCCGCCCCCACTTTTGAGATGAAGTCTTTCACTGTGTTGCCCAGGCTGACCTCAAAGTCCTGGGCTCAATTGATCCTACTACCTCAGCCTCCTGATTTGCAGGGACCACAGGGTGTGCCACTGTGCCTAGCTTTAACCCTGTTTACACATGAGGAAACCCAGAGAAGCAGTTATTTGCCCAAAGTTACACAGCTGAGAATGGTAGTAATAGGCCTGAATTCAGTTCCCTGGCGATTGGTTCTAGAACTTATTCCACATTGTCTGTCCCACGCATAACAGAGTACTTAAGCTGAGCCTGCCTGGGTTGGGCCAAGTTTTGAGATGGTATCAGCACAGAAGTTTCTGAAATCATGCTCCTCAGCGTCACAAGCCCTAGTTGGGAACTGCATAGGAAATGACGAAGGCATTCTCATCCTTGAGTAACAACAGTTAAATCTAGAAGCCTCTACTCATTGTAGCAGTAAGGGAGATGGTTCATTACATGGTCCATCAAGGAAGCTGCAAGCCATTAAACTTGCATAGGTCCTCAGCTGCTAGGCTTGTTAAGAAAATGTCACAATAGGGGGAAATTAACAACACAGGCACCACAGATATTTTTAGTCAATGTTTCAAGGATGTACACATCTTGGGTTCTGTTTAGGATTGAGTACACTGAGATGAATTTTAGATTTATTTTATGAGACTGCCAATCAGAAAGTCAGTATTGAGAAGCTACTCTGTTCTCATCTTATGCAAGTGACTGTGTGGGCAAACTAAGTGAGGTGAAGTGCATTTCGCAAACTTTCAAACACTGATGAGAATGGTATAATCTTTTTCTTAGGTGGGGGGGCAGTTTGATAATTCATTAAAAACTATAATTATGTCTGTTCCTTGCACCAGCAGTTCCTCAGTAAAGTATTTATCCTGTGCATGTATTTTTAAACATAAACCAACTGGGGATATAGCTCAGTGGTAGAATGCTTGCCTATCATGCGCAAGGCCCTGGGTTCAATCCCCAGTACCACAAAAGTAAACAAACCAACCAACCATTGTAGCACTATTTTTAATGGCAAAAGCAAGAATCTATGGACCTAAATGTTTACCAATAAATATTGGCTAAATTACTGTGTGCCCTTTAAATGGAGTTTCATGCAACTATTACAAAGAAAGATGTCCATTGGTGTGTGCTGAAAGCATATGGCTAAGATGTATGTTTAATTTCCAAGAATGAATATTTCATAAGAACTCTTGTAGCATGATGCCATATGTGCATATTTGAAACATATATGCATGCAGTTACATCCTCACTCCCACCCCCACCATTATTAGTTACACCCATGCACCAGAGAGCTATGCCTGTAACTAATAATGGGGACACAGGAGTAATGGGAAAAGAAAACATTTAAAATTTTACCCTTTTATATAATTTTGAAGATAGGTAGGTTGGTAGGTAGGTAGGTAGATAGACAGACAGGTTTAACAACATGATGCACCTTTTTTTTTTTTTTTTTTTTTTGTACCAGGGATGGAACTCAGGGGCACTCGACCACTGGGCCACATCCCCAGCCCTTTTTTTGTATTTTATTCGAGACAGGATCTCACTGAGTTGCTAAGTGCCTCACTATTGCTGAGGCCGGCTTTGAACTCGTGATCCTGCTGCCTCAGCCTCCCAAGTGCTGGGATTACAGGTGTGAGCCACCGTGCCCGGCCCATGATGCACCACTTTTTAACAATGTAAGCCTCTTGCCTAAGACAGGAAGGGGCACATCCAGGAGTCATTCACACCCTAGACTGATTCCAGAGTCCATCCTCTGGACCCCAGCACACTGTCACCTACTAATTGTCTTTTAGTATCAGGAAAGACTTCTGTCATTTGCTAGCAAGTTCTAGAATTTTTCATGAAAATGCCTGGCATCAAAATGTCCAAGGGCCAGAAGCTATGAGAAGGTGCTCATTCTCCAGAAGAGGGCTCCGTGCCCCTCTGCCTGCCATGTTGGCTCTTTTGCTCTAAGATTTTGGCTCAGCCAACAGAGGTCAGTGACCCTAGGCCAGGAAACACAAACTAAGATTTCCAACAGGACAAATTACCTTAAGGAAAAGGCATTAGGATAGCTGGGAGTGGGGGTGGAGGGGAGGCATAAAAACAGTTCCACTAGCCAACTTGGTCAATAGGCAGGTGCAGGAAGTGGCAGATAAACCCAGCCAGGATCTATAAATATACTTCAATATCAGTGTTCAAACCCACAAAATAAATGAGTGAATTAGAAAACTTGGCAGAATATGGGCATCTAGCTAAAAGTTCTTAGTTCTAGGCTCAACTCCTATGAACTTTTCTGTGACTTGGGGCATATTATTTAACCATTCTGGGTTTCAGTTTCCCCAGCAATCAAATGGACAGTACTCTCTCTCCTGGCTTCTTCACAGAGTTGTATCAGTAAGTGAAGGAATGTGCCTTAAAAATGCAAGTCTTTATACAGCATTGGGAAGTATTGTTAATGTCTCTGAGATTATCTCACAGGAGAGCTATTTTGAGACAAGAAGATAGGAAACATGAGAAAAGCATTCTGATAGCACCATAAACAGACCTCAACCCATGAAAGAGAGTGACCTTGTGGGTCATTTGCTCAGTTTCTTTTTCTAGTCTTAGACCTATAGAGTCTAAGATCTGCAGAGCAGTGATAGTGCCACGCACAGATGGAATAGTAACCAAAGGGATGGCATCGGCTACAGGCCCCCTGCGCGAGGGGCTTGCTGAGCTGTGAATGTTGGTCACGGTCCTGGAAGCAAGCTGATGTGAAGCTGAGTAAGGAATTGGGGCAGAGGTGGGAGGGATGGACTTCAGTGATCCAGCTCGAGGATGGCTGAGTGCCTCAGAGGAGAAATTTCAGGGTGGCCAGGGACTTGGATAGGACAAATGACAACTTCCTAGAACAGGCTGTTCCAGAATCCATAGAGAAAAGGAAATAGCCTGGCCTCGTCCTGGGTAAGTTGACAGGAACCAGCCTAGGAAGTACTTGTAGTGGGACGACTAGTGTTCACAACATCATTAAGTCCGTTTTGAATGGAAGAAGGGAAATGGGAAAAAAATTCAGGGCAGCACACATGGCAAGTCAGTTTTCGTTCTGTGGGAGAGAAGATGGAAAGAAGACATCAGCAGAGGGAGACAGCACTGTGCTGTGTGGTGGGCTCTGCACTCTGGGTCCCATGGGCTTGGGTAGAATACCAGCTCCACCACTGACTTGCTGAATAACCTTCACTGTTCCGTTTTCCTCCTCTGAAACTTGGTTTTCTTGATTGTAAAATGAAGACCTGTCCCCCTGTTTCATTACTTGTTGTGAGAATTAAATGAAATGCTCCTGAAAATAACTAGTGTGTAATTCCTAGGACACAATGACCAATAAATATTGGTTTATGCCTTTATTTTGGAAAGAGGTTTCCAGAAAATTTCTAATGAAACACGCCAGTTGGAAATTTTAAGAACTGGCAAAGTGAGCCTGACCTAGCTAATGGATGCAGTGTGGAAAGGCCCTTTGTACAGTGGAGAACCAGCCTAAATGGGCATAGAAGATTTTATGGGGAGGGTGGGTTAGAGGCAAGATAAGATTGAATATAAATGGAGGAATCAATGAAGTCTGCTTATGAGGGACCATTATGCCATTAATGTGTTAATGTGAGGTTCCTCTAGGTCAATGACAGATTGGGAAGATGCTATGTGCTACATAACTCAGCTTGACTTCTTTATTTTTTTTCTTGACTACTCAGAAATATAGCATAAGTTTTCTGTTCATTTGTAGTAACTTTTCTCAGTCACTTCCTTTCCTTGTATAACTGTGAAGAAATGAAGTGTTAATGCCAATTTCTTCAAAAACTATAAGTCCACAGATGAAAACAGCTAGAAAAATCAAGAGTGAAACAAAGGATCAGAAGATAAGGAAACCATAGAGATGTCTAACAGTGACCTAGTCTTACCAAGAATAACATTGAGCCAATTTTTATTTCTAGATTCTTGTAGCCAAATACCAGGGATTTATTATCATAAAATCTCAAAAGCTGAGAGTAGAAGAGTGCTTTGGGTTATTTTACAGGTGGGTAACTTGAGGCCAAGTGAGAAGTGGTTTGCTTGGGAGCTTATGAAAATCCAGTAGCAGGGAGCATCTTGTTCTGAGGTTCAGTCAGCCACAGTCCTCTATGTGAGAGTAAATGTCTGACTCCAAACACTTGTACAAAACTAATTTTTGTGTGTGTGTGTGTGTGTTTGTTTGTTTTTTCCTTTCTCCAGGGCCAAGTGCTTTCGGGGCAAAAAAGTCCTCGGAGATTATGATATCAAGGTGGAACAGGTAACTAGCCCAAAGCCCCAGATTGCATCTGTGACATCACCATTCCCTTTGGCATCCTGGAGTGACCCCTCTACTTCTGCCAAGTGGAGCACAGTATCTGCCATTGGGTTCTGAGCTCCCTATCTCCTCTCACCACCCTTTCCCCCGGGCTTTCCTCTCTGAAGCACAGTCCTGATGGCTGCTCCTTTTTATATCTTTGTCTTCTTTTTACGGTTCTGATGTCAAGATGGAGCTTAGAGCCATTTGCAGGCTGAGGAAGACCTTAGAGGAATGTCTTCCTAGGGCATTGGCCAACCTCCATGTCCTTGGTGGCAGTAGTTTCCTGGTTAGGCACATGTGGGCTGTCCAGGTGTGCTGCCTCCAGTAATGCTGACCCTGGGCCTGAGGCTGACTTCAGAGGGAAGTTAGAAAAGAGCACACCTTTGTTTTAATACAGGGAAGTCCAAAAAGGTACAGTTTTCACCTTCTTCTAACCCTTAATCCATAGTAAGTAGATGATCAAGTCCATTTGGGAAGAGAGGGGTGTCCAGTTTAAATAATGTATATATTTTCTAGGGAATGATAGAATTTACTCCTCATTCATTGTGCAGTGTGTTATGGATGACAGAGAACTTCGTGTTATTGCATTCAGTTCTTCAAACACCTTGTTAGATAGGCAAGGTTGATAAAAATTATTTCAATTTTGTACATGGGGGAAACTGAGCCCCAGGCAAGACAAGTAACTCGCTTAACATGTTATGCAGCTAGTTGGGGGAAGAGCAGAACTAAACTCCAGTTGCCTAAACTAAAGTCTAGTGCTTTTATATTGAAACTGGAGAAAGAGGACATTTGTCCTGTTCATTCCCTCATTATTGAGAGGCGGCACAAAGGATGCCAGGATGGGGGTCAGAAGACCTAAGTTTTGTTCCTGTTTCTTCCAATGAGAAGTTTTGTCTGTCCGTTTCCTCCTTTGGTAATGATTTATGTCCCACCTGCCTCATGGGGTCTCTATGAGAATTAGATGAAATTGGTATGTGAAATGCTTTGAAAACTATAAATCAGCATTTGGTGGTGGGCTGTTGCTGCCAGCGCTGCTGCTGCTGTATGGGACACTTGGCGGTCACGGCCGTGTACTTATTTCCTTACTGTTATTTTCCAGGCAGAATTTTCAGAGCTCAACTTGGTGGCTCATGCAGATGGGACCTATGCTGTGGATATGCAGGTGCTGAGGAACGGCACGAAGGTTGTTCGGTAAAAGCCTTTTTGTCCTCGGGGTCACTGTCACTGTCTCCATTACGGCTTGAAGAGGTGGTTTCAAAGTCAAGTGTTAGCGTGAGATAGCAGTGCTGTGTGTGGTGCAGAGAACTAAATGACGTGTGTGGCGTGGAAGTGGCAGAGATGGCAGTACTCCTGCCTCTCAGAGTTCTCAGTGCTCTGGTAGAGAAGACACCCTGAAGCTTCAAGGACTCAGAGCTCACGTAGAGGTAACTGGCTTCCTACTAGAGCTCCTGCCCCACCTTCAGTCAGTACATGCTGTACTCTGGCCATAATTTCCCCTGGAAAACTAGGTTCCATAGCTTTTTAAAAAGTTTGAAAACATCTAGTTTAACTTTCCATTTTATGTTGATTTTCTTTGTTTCACCCAGTCAGTTGGTGGCAAGCCCTGTGTTCTTTGTGAGTTCTTTTGACTCTCAGCCCTGTGTTCTTTTTATATTTCTCATTCCTGGGAACTTGTGTCTAATAGAAAACCCTAAGATGGAACAGACATTGTGGGTGGAAGAAAATTAGCAACTATTGAACACTTCCATGTCAGGTGACATGCTGGGTGCCTTATAGATGGGAGGTTTTCTTACACTCAACAGTTGTTTGACGGAGGCAATGAGAATTCCAGATGGTGGGGAGTGGCTTCCACAGTGTCGTTCCAGGAGCTCAGTGTGGTTTCAGGTTTTCAGAAATCAGTTTTGTTCTAGGAGGAACCTGTAGCTCACCTTCTTTTCCACCTCAGTCTGTTTCCAGTGTCCAATAGCACCTGGGTCAGTGACAGGAAAGGCCAGACTGGGGGTGTCTAGGACCTGACAACAGTGAGTGCATTCATTCTGGAGACTAAAGAGAAGACAGAAATGTCCACCCAGGTGAGAAGTAAGTTCAGTTTGATCCTACAACAGAGAATGGATGGGATCCTTCAAATGCAAGTAGTGTGTGTCATGGAGATGAACACACACAAGCAGGTAGTGACAGACAGTCCAGTAGCAGGGCAGCAGGAGGGAGCTGGCAAGAATTAGGTGGGGCCCTTCCATGTGCCACTGTAGGAATCATGGACTGGCCACATATCTAGAGCTCCATTCCTGTAGCTGTATATAGGGTTGGAGTTTGATCTCAGGTGTACAGCTGGAGGCTTCCAGTGTCTGACAAGATCTAGGTCAGTGACAGAAAAGGCCTACCAACAGGTCCCAGAACTGAGGACAAGGTCAGAGCAGCCCAAGCAGATGTCATGTTGCCTTGATGCTAAGTCCCTGAGCAACTGAGAATTCCTTCAACCCCCACTGCTAAGTCCTGATCTCTGAGTTTGGGTGGGGCTGAGTCTGTAGGTGGGGGTTGGATGAGTGCCTGGGCAGAGAACCAGGTAGGTCATTGCACACGGTGTGAAACTGCTGAGCCTTGGAGCCGTGGGGGTGGATGCTGCCCCAGACTGTCTCTCTGAGAAGGTTTCTGAGGCCAGGGCATGAGACAGGAGTCTGGTCCTGCGGAAAACTGTGGCTAGGCACTTTGCTGGCTAGAGGTGAAACAGGGAGCTTTCCCATGCATCAGAACATTCTGTATTCTCAGGGCTTCCTGCAGCCATTGCTCAACCTTAGTTCTGCAAAAAATATTTGTACCCCTCCCTTGTGTCTGCTTTGGAAGAATACCATTGGGAAGTTTGGCATCTGTTCTCAGCCATCCAGGCCCCTTGCTCTCCTGGGGACCTGATGAGGGCATTGCCTATTTTAAGGCGCAGCTTCAAGGAGTCTGAACAGGACACTGAGGTCAGACCTTATGTCAGTGTGCTTTAGGCAGCCTCTTAGGTCGTCGTCAGAGTATTCCAAGACTGGCCTTGAGCACCAACTTGGGAAACACGAGGAGCTTCACTTAAGTGGTGAAGGTTTAAAAGTGTTTATTCCCTCCTGAAGCTATTGATGCTTAGTCCAAAGGAGTAAGAGAATTTCAGAAATCCATTCCTCAAATCTCCTTTGAAAAGTACCATAATATTTCATTTCCCAGCCCAGAAAGGAATAATAATAATAAAATGAGGGTCACAGACGAGGTGGTCCCTAACATCTCTTCTCTTACTTTGGCTTTGGAAATGGGAGACAAGATGGTGTATGACGTGAGGTGCTGGGTAATGGAAAACCTGCCTCTGCATTCTTACCAGGTCCTTCCGGCCAGACTTTGTGCTCATCCGGCAGCATGCATTTGGCATGGCAGAGAACGAGGACTTCCGCCACTTGATCATTGGCATGCAGTATGCAGGCCTCCCCAGCATCAATTCTCTGGAGTCCATTTACAACTTCTGTGACAAGCCATGGGTGGTGAGTGAGGCTCCCCTTCCCCTCAGGTAAAAGGGTGGGACCTAGACCCCGAGTCCCCCAGTATCCCAGGAGGGACCTTGGTACTCCACTGGTAGGCACCAGCTCAGAGGCTATGAGAGGAGCCCTAGCTGGGCCATGGGGTAGGACAGATCCTCACAACAGCATGTTACCGCCTGTCACAGTTTGGGCACCTTTACTGCAGAGCGAGACTTTGTCTTCTCAACAAAGTGGTGCAGATTTCTGTGAGGAGTCCTTACAGGTCTGTAGGCTCTGCCCCTGACCGTGGGTGGCAATGATAAAAATGCCTGTTTCTTGCCTTTTAGAATGGATAGACTAACTACTGGGGAGGCCTGAGCCCAGTGAGGCCAAGAAAATGGTCCAGCTCAGAAGGGTGTGAGTGACGTAGTCCTATCAAGTGTCTCAACAACATCAGAGTGAGATTTATCCACATACACATGAATCAGTCACATAATGAACTGTAGGTATCCTTTGAGATCATCAGATCTGACCACTTCACAGTAGGCATGTGAAAATTGAAGAAGCTAAAGAGTGTAAAACCACTTACTATAAAGGTGCCAACCTCTGAGATTTTCCTGTGTTAATATCATTTAATCCTTATGATGACCTTATAAGGAAAATATTATCATAGTGATTATTTTTTTAATAGGAAAACAGGACCCAGAAAGGATTAAGTAATTTGCCAAAGTTATACAGCCAGAATTTCTCTAGATCACTCTGCCTCTCACCTAGATCGGGCTACTCTGTGAGGAAAAGCTGGTCTGGTTTTCTCTTCCTCAGTCAGTCTATAAATCTGGGAGAGCATTTGAAACTTGTAAGCAGAAAAAGGAACATGTGAGTTTGACAAGCAGAGTGACCAGTGATTGCTACTGGGGCACTCTGGCCTCCTCTCTGACACTGAGGGGACCCAGCTCCTCTGCTTGTAGCTCTGCTGCTCCAGGCTGGCCAGCTCTGAAAGAAATGCCTGCCCCTGATCACATCTCCTTCATCTTCATGTTTTGCAAATATCAGATTTCAGCTGTCACACACTTGACTGCCAAGGTTCCTGGCAGCTGGTGGTCGGTTAATTGTGAAGTTTCCGAACCCCAAGCCTCTGCACCACTCAGAGTCCTGGAGTCTGGGGAGGTTGTTGACCAAACAGATCCATCACCTGGGCTCTTAATCTTTTTTCACACCTGAACTGACAGCTCTCCTGTTCCCCTGATGCCAGGAGGCCTTACAGTGTAAGAGGAAGAGCGGTGAGCAGGAGTGAGGAGGTCTAGGACCCACTGTGGTGAAGGAGCGGCTTGGGTTCCTGAGCCCCACTTGTTTAGCCTTTCCCTGAGTGGCCTGAGGCATCTGGAACCCTAGAGGTCTGCAGAAACAGCCCAAGGGGGTTTGATCTGAGGGTGTCATCCATCCCAGAAGAGCACACATGAGGCCTTCACCAAGTGCTTTTTCTGGGTACCTCCCCTTTTTCCTCAGTCACAGTGGCTTTCCTCCTGTACTTTTATGCCCTAACTTACACCCCACGAGCACCCCCAGGACTTGTCAGAAGTTGGCTGCTGTGTAGCCACACAGGCTGATGCCACTATTATCAGCCTTTTCTGCGTAATTTTACTACTTATCAGCCCTCTGACTAAACCTTTCTGTGTCCTGGTTTCTTTGTCTACAAACTGAGATTAATGGTATTACCTGCTTCTTCTTTGCCAGCCTGGTTGTTACAGTTCCCCAGTGTCTGAAATCTCATAAAGAAACTAGTTCCCTATTTACCTAAACTGTGGCAGAGGCCAGAGATGGAACAGGGAGAGCCTGTGCCCAGGGCTTTGCCCCTGTGGGATCTGGGATCTGGTGAGGGGTCACACTCTCACCCATTCACAATCCCAGCACATTGCCTTTGGCATTGCATGAGAACAGCAGGGCTCCCTGGCCACACACCAAGTTTTCCCTTCATTTTGACTAAGCGGCTGCTACACAAATGACATTTTACATATTGTTCTCTGCCTGTTAATGGAAGTGGACAAATTTGGTGACTAAGGGGAGGGTCCCTTTGAGATGATGACTTTGGCTCATGTTCCTAAGTTTCTTACTGTGGCTGCTCTGGATGTCAGGAGAGGCCTCCAGTGAGTTGGAAAAGGCACTGCCTTGCACATCTGAACACATCCGCTGTCCCTGAAATTGGTCAGGGCAGGCCACTGGAGTTTCAGAAGCAGAAATGAGGCTTTCGATGAAAGCATTCCAGAGAAAGTAAGAATGCCACCACCCCTTATTGCTCTAAATTTATCTGAATTCATGTCAGTCTTTCTGGTTTGTATCTCTTCTCTTCTCTTCTGTCCAGTGCTATGGATGGAACCCAGGGCCTCACACATGCCAGGCAAGTGCTCTACCATTGAACCCATCCCTAGCCCACTGTCTGGGTTCTTTAGTGACAGATGAAGCAAGGTCAAGTTAAAGCATTTAAGTTCCAGGAGAGAGAGGGTTAACGTATTATTTACACGGATCTTGAAATCTCATTTCTTCCAAGAATTCTTTCTTGCTTCATTGAGTAATTGATTATAGTAAGAATTTCTTCCTATTCATTGCCAGTAGCACCCCAGCTCCCAAATTCACTCTTTTATCTGTGCATAGAGGAAATAGCCCTTATCAGATATTATATTTGTTTAATTGGTAACTGTGTACCTGCGACTTTATCTAAGTTTCCAGGGAGGCAGAGGTTAGATGCCAAGCCTAGTACCTTGAGCAGACAGGGACTGCTGGAAATCAGGTGAGGAGGGTGGAGTGAGCTCCCTGGGACAGCTAAAGCCTGGGAACTGGCTATCATTTTGGTCTTGGCTGTCCTAGGGCCCTGAGAGTCTGCTGCAGGCCTTCCTGGCATCCGTGTGGTATCTGTGTAACTCCCCCACATACGGGGAAGATAGGGCCCCACATGCCTCAGTACCTTGCCAGAGCGTGGGCTGCAGCAGGACAGAGGTTGTTAGGCAGAGCTGGCATCAGCTCCCTGGGGATGCTGGAGAGCCTCAAGAGCCCAGGCAGGGCAGGAGACCAGCAGGGCCCACGTGGCAGGCAGATGAGATGGTGGGGAGAACCAAAGAAGATAAGAAGATAGGTCTGAGGGGACAGTCTTGACAGTCAGTGCAAACGGAAGAACAAAGAGTAACAGCAGCAGGGTACAATGAAGGGTGTACTGGGCACAGGAAAGAGTCCTGAGCCCCTCCCAGGGAGGCCCCCATTCCAGCCTCCACCCTCCCATGCTTCTCTAGCCTCAGTCACCTCATGTGTGAAGCAGGAGGTCTGGTCTGGAGACTCCATGAAGTCTTTTTCAACAATAAAACCTTGTTTATTGAGAGTTTGTGAATCACACTTTCAGTCCTGGAAGAGACCAGAGAGCTCTAGAGTCACCAATTATGTGTCACCAGAGGGTGTGGCCCAGGAATTCCAATATTTTCTAACATTTCAAAAAGAGTAAGATCATATCTTTGCCCATAGAAGGACCACAACAGATGATTACTTAAACTGCAGTTATTTAGTGGAGTTTGGGAAGATATATAATAAAGGGATATCCTTAGTGGTACAGAATTTGAGGAACTGATCAAATTTAACCCTCTCGTTTTATATGTGAAGAAAATGAGGCCTGGAGAGGAGTTATCTCTAGACAAGACACATCTAGCAAGTTAGGAGGCAGAACAAGAACCAAAAGAGTCCAGTTTTGTAATAACCCGGTTCTGAGCTCTTACTACTCTAACCCCTTTTCCTCTGCCTGGCTTGTGTGCCAGCACCCCTCCCTTACGGAGAGTAGCGCCCGAGCTTTTAAAAATTGTCCTAGCTTTTCTTTCTGATAAGTAGAAGCTAAGTTTGATCAGACAACTAGCTGTTCTAGATACTGGTGGCTTGGAGTGTGAACTAATCCCATAGTGCTAAAGAGAAGCTTTGCCCTGCTGCTCATACATGGGGGTTGGGAGTGTGGGGGGTGGGTGTGGAGGGACTGGACAGGAAAGTCCTGGGTTTCCTGTGGGGAGAGCCTGGTCTCTGCAGAGCCTGACAGGCAATTACTTGAAGGAATTGGGAGAGTTACAGATTGGGAGTTAAGGGCCCTGGCTCTGAATCTGCTCAACAACTGTACGACTTTGGGCAAGAGACCTCCTGGGCCTAAGTTTCTTCATTTATTAAGGGGAGAGGGGTGATGGCTGGGTGCCAAAAGCCCTTTAACCCTGACACCACATATGTGCTTTGCCTCTTCGCCTTGAAGCTATCCCATTTCTCAAAGGGGAAAGGTCCAGCAAGTTGAGTCCTTGGGTAAGTCAGTCCCAGAAAGACGGGGCCTATCTATCCTACACACCATAACCATCTAAATCTTCCTAAAGAATAGCTTTATTCTTGACATCCTCTGCCAAATTCTGGGGACTCCATAGAGCTCCATGAAAAAACTTCCATTCTTTTGGCTGACACTTGAACTTCCAAGAATTGGTCCTGTAACCTCTCTAGCTTTTTCTGGTCTATTGGTTAGATAAGTAGGGTATTTGCAAGTTAAGAGACCCAAGTTTCAATCCTAGCATCACCTCTTTTCAGTCCTGTGATTTGATTTCAGTTTCTTACCCCCTCTGTGCTGTGTACATAAAATAAAGATAAGACACCTACTTCATCAATATGATATGGATTAAATGAAATACCATTAAAACTGAATAAGTGCTCAATGAAAGTACTCACCCACCCTCACACTCTCTCTCTCTCTGTCTCTCTCTCTCTCTCTCTCTCGTGCACTTTCTCTTTCCTTTGCCTAACTAAAGTGTATGTTCCTTGAGAACAGAAATTAGATGTTTACTTATATCTTCAATGTGCTTAGCACAAAGGCTTCAACAGAGAAAATGCTCAATATTTGTTTCATGGATTGATGCTCTGTCCCCCCTGTTCCAGAAGTTGTCTTAAATAAACTGAATGTTTTCTTCTCTTTTGCAGTTTGCCCAGATGGTGGCCATCTACAAGACACTTGGAGGAGACAAGTTCCCACTCATTGAGCAAACATACTACCCCAACCACAAAGAGATGGTAGGTGCTAAGTAGGGACTGAGTCTCTGCTATTTGCCCTCTGAGCTTAATTAACCACATGGGCCTCACCATCTCAACCCCAAAGATTCCACTGGAATGGAACTATTGAGTAACTTTGTGGAGCTATAATAACTGGATTTTGGCCAACAGCCTCTTGTTTTTAAATTCTGGAGACAGACTAGGTAATAACAGAAACAAGGGCAGTTTAATAAATCTAAGGGAATAACAAACCTGTGGACCAACAATCAGAATATCTCACTACTTGGAATTATATCTCTGGCTCTGCCAGGTATCACTGCAAGTTACATTTCCTCACTGTGTGACAGTTTTCCAACCACTAAGGTGGGCAAAAGTCTCCCTGACCAGGATGTCTAATGATATATACAAAACTTAAGAGTCTCTTAGTAATAGCTTTCTGATAAGGCATGAAGCTCTCCTTAGATATAAGCTGTCGCTCTTGTATTATTCACCAGACATCCATTCCCTTGGCTTCATCCAATTGGGATAAGACTGGGCTAATCCTGTGCTTTTTCTGAGTCCAACCTAGGAGGTCAGAAGGATCAGCAAGATGGGATGTTTGGTCCATAGAAGGCTGTGACTAATGTTTTTCCTCCAGGATAGCCTGGAGCTCAAGCTCCCATCTTCCTTACTGTCCACACTCTCTGCCCAAGGCTGGTGTGATCAGATGTGATCCTGCTTAACCCACCAATGGAAACTAGCTGCCAAAGCCTTGCAAGTATTGTGCTCTGGGACAAAGACCACTCTCCTATTCCTTCCCCCAAAAGAGATCTCCATATGCAGCATTTCTGTGAATCCTGAGCCTTCTTCTAGCACATTGTACATAACCCTACTTCCCAGCAGACCACACATATAGAAGATTTGGAGCCAGAGGTAGGGGAGCTTGGACCTTGAAAATAACTATGCCCAATATTATCTTTGCCAGAACTTCCTCAGGGAGAGGCTGTGGAATTTTAAACCCTTGCCCTAAATAAATCCTAGAGGTTAATATCAGGACTTTCCCATTTAAGGCAAGCCAGGAAGGTTTGCAGAGGGCCTGAGGAACCCTGAGGGGCCTGTGGCTGGAGATTTCAGGCAGTCTAGGACCCAGTGGTGAGGCCATGAGCTGAAAGGTGGAGGAAGTCTCCAAGGATCAAAGCAATCTTTTCCTGCTATAACATCTAGCAGGGCTGACCAATGGGGAAGAAAATTACACTAAGTGCAAGATGTATTCCTCCTCTTTTCCCCCAAGCGTCTTTGTGTTATTTCTCTCCTTTCTTCTTATCCTGAAATTTGCACCCATGAGTTCACCTCTCAGGGTGTCAAAAGCTGATGAAGGGGGAATTTCCACTTTGCAAGAGAAAGGCCTTTTGGCTTAAAAAAAAGGAAAGAAAGGCACTGGGTTCCATCCTCAGTACCACATAAAGATAAATAAAACAAAATAAAGGTAATGTGTCCATCCATCTACAACTGAAAAAAATGAAGATTTTTTTTTAAAGTCCTGAAATAAGAATGAAGACATTAGTAACCCTAAAGAGGCAGAAGGGTCAGTCTCTGGACATCAGCTGAGGGCATCAGGAATAGTTAACCTGGAGGGAAGGTGTCTATTCCTAGACAGCAAGTCTGCTCTTTTCCAGAGGTGTGCTAGGATCTTCTGCCAGGAATGGTGTCAAGGGGATTGCAGCACAGGGAGGAAGGTTAGGCTATTCCAGCTCTGTGTTCCCCAAGTAGATGAGAGTGCATGAGAGGATTAGGACGAATGGAGTTAGTAGGAGTAGAAGACACATAGCCACAGTGTTGTTCATTTCATTCCTGCTCTGGTCAACCCGTCTTCTGTTATTACACATCACAAGGCTGCACCATTTCATATGTATAACATTTACCATTTCTCCCCTATCAGATAATTTAAAGTAAATGAACACTTATTTTCCTGGGGAGAAAAGAAATTAGTCTTGGTCTTGGAAAGCAAACTAAGAATCAAAACTTTCAGTAATAGATTAAACTATTGGGGGTAGGGGTTGGGAGGAAGGAGAGAAGGCATGAGGTCAGGACAAAAAAAGTCATGCTACCTTCCCAGGTTATTGACTGGGCTCTTAGACACAAGCAGTAATGTGCCCCATTACTGCCATGATGCTGGTAAGGCTGTCCACTTGGCACTTCTCAGTGGCTGGCAGCAACAGGGTAGATGGTAACAGAGTTCCACAGCAAAGGACTGGCTTGGTCTTCAGGTCTCTTGAAAGGATGTGGTGGTCACTGGTCTTTACTAAGGCTGGATGATGTCAACAAACTCCTTCCTAAGGGGGTGGTGGTGTACCAGCTGCCAGTTGCAGGTGCCATCTTCAAACTTCTTGCAGATAAAATGCTTGGCCTGGTTCCCATAGAGCTTCCGTTCCAACATCCAGTCTGTCCAGAGACACTCATTGCGCATCATGTTGGTACAGGGCAGTGAATAGCAGGTGGTAATCTAGAGTCATGACCACAACATCAGAGTGAGGAAGAGGCCCTTCCTTTTCTGTTGCTTCTTTCAGACCCCTATCTATCCTCCCAGGCCCCTATGTTTTATGAAGCCTTTCCTTGTCCCCACACTTCCTTCTTGAGTTCTCCTGCCTCATGCTCCTTGTGTAAGTATTACCTTTCTAATATTTCTGGAATCTACCACTGACCTTGAGCAAGTTACTTCACTTACCAGAGCTTTAATTTCTTTACCTTAAAATGGAAGTCTTATCTCTTTACAAATGTGGTATGGAGGCCAAATTAAATATTTAAAATAAATTGACCACTAGTCCAGCAAAAAGTAGAATCTCTTTAAATAGTGGCTGTGGGAAAGTCCTTTCAGTCTGCTTTATATGATGACCACTCTCCCAGCCAGAATGTTAAGTTCTTTGAGGTCAGGGACTATGGACTCTCGCTGTCTCACCCCCAACTACATGCAGCGTCTGATCCATGGCATATTTCAAGTAGAGTATAATAAATAAATAAATGAATGCATGAAGGAAAGAAACATAAAGGGTGAGGCTACAAGGCTTAAGACCCTCGCCCACCCCAGATTGTCTTAGAAACGGACACCCCCTCACTTCACAACCGCAGTTGATAAAGTAGCCATGATTCAGACTCTCCCTCTGCGCCATGGACACGTGTTCCCAGGGCAGGACATAGTTGCACAGACTGATGAAGATTTTTCCATCACTGAGGACATCACCTTCATGGGGAGATCAGAGAGAATATAATGTCAGGACTCTGCTCCTAGAGTCCTGGGTCCTTCAAGAGCCCAGAATTATAGCCAACGACAAAGCTGAAGCTCCAGTGGCTGGCTTGATTGTTTGTTGATGGCAATTAAACCCGGGCCTTGCACATGCTTTGCCACTGAGCTGCACCACCAATCTCCAGTGGCTTTTTTTTCCCAATGAAAAAAATCTGAATTTTATTTTAAGGCATACAGAGTTGAAAGAATGAAAGAAACAATTTCTAGCTACAACTAGCAATGTTTTAAATTAGGTATAGATATTAGTAAGCAATGAAATTTATTGATTTTTAATTTTTACTGTTTAACCATGAATCAACAAAATTAGACCAAAGGCTGATAAGGATCTTTGTTTTAATTAAGAAACCTCATGTAATTTTACCTGTTAACCTCTACTTCTTGAGCTTCTACATCTTATTGAATCTTCCAACAAAATAACTTGGGGACCTCTGTGTTGGTTAAAAATATGCCTCACTGGGCAGGGTCCAGTGGCCTTATGATAGCAGTGGCAATATGGGGCTCAGTGAAGGAACTGAAAAAAACCCTATAATTTTTTATAGCAAGAGATTAACATATTATGCTAGTGCAAGGTAGAATTGTGGGGTCTGGTGAAGACATTTTCCTTTAGCATGGTATGAAAGAAGGTGGGCTTTAAAATCAGACTTCAGGAGCTGAGGGTGTAGCTGAGGTAGGCACTTTCCTAGCATGTGCAATGTCCTGGATTTGATCCCTACAACTTTAAAAAAAAAAAAAAAAAAAAAAGGTCAGGCTCTATGCGAGATCCTCTTCTTTTCAATTACTTACTGTAACCTTAAAGAAAGTCACAAAACTTCTCAACTGAAGATGAGAATAATAAAGTCGTGGTCAAGATTAAATGAGAATGTCTGTAGAATTCCCTATACAGTTGAAGACTCACAGAAAATGTTCAATAAATAATAGGATCCCTTCCCCTTTCCATTCTTTCCCAATATCAACCCAGGCCAGTCTTCTGTCCCTTGCTGAGTCTTTTCACATTAGGAAGTTCCCCTTCTTTCCTAGCAAGCTCCTTCCCATCTTTCAAAGATCCTTTTCAGTAATACCTTGTCCTTGTCGTGACCAGGCAGGCCTTCATCTCTCCTAGAACTTCAGTTGCTCAGTCATTTGCTCACAAATCATAACAGCTATGACCCAGTACCAGGAATACAGAAATAAATATGACAGGATCTCTGCCCTAAGAAACTTCAAATGTGAAGGGTAGACTGATAAGTAGGCAAAAATGACCCTATTATATGATTATACATAAGATGTAGTATAAGAGCAAAGGAAGTACAATTATCTCCAGGTAAGTAACAGAGAGGAAAAAAAAGGTGTCTCCAAGGAGGAGAAGGTTGTGTTGTGCTTTGAAGGGATGGGTAGGACTTCATCTGCCAAATAAGTGGAAGGTCTTCTGGACATTGGGACTGTCCTACAAAGGCATAATAGCAGCAGCCACTGGCACACCTTCTGCAGCTCTGAGTAGTTTATTTCAGTTCAGGGAGAAGAAGGGTCAGGGAACTGTTACTGACAAATAGCAGAAGACCAAGCTAGAAACGTCAGCAGTGTTCTGGTCTTTAAGTGCTTTCATAATCTGGCAAAAAAAAGTTTCTGACTTTCTCAGAAGGGTACGGGTGCCACTGATGACTTTTCCGTGGACTTATGTTTTGTTGTTTATCCCAACCCTCAGATATACTTGACCTTGAGGCCTCCAATGCCTATCACTCCTCAAGAGCCATGTCTGAATTCTTTGAAGACTTTTGACTTGTTTTTTGAATTTCTATTCTCCTGTCCAAGGCCTGGCAGTGTGTTGTAGGTGGTCATTTGTTGTTGAATGGATAAATGGATGGTAGAATTCTGTCTGTTCTCTCCACCTGCTATTCTCTTCATTTCCCTTGCTTTCTTCTCAGATACCTTTTCCTTTTCTTTCTTCCCCCCCCCCTTTGGTGTGTGTGTGTGTGTGTGTGGTACTGGGGGTTGAATCCAGAAGCACTCAACCACTAAGCTACAACCCCAGCTCCACCACCACCACCTTTTTAAATCTTTGAGACAGACTCTCACTAAGTAACTAAAGCTGGCCCTGAACTTGCAGTCCTCCTGCCTCAGCCTCTGAAGTCGCTGGGACCAGCCATTTTTCATCTTTTGTAACAGTCCAGTTTATACAACACTTATACAACAAAGCTTCCTTGATTGTTTACATTCACACAAATACCTCCTTTTCCTAAACTCCAAAATAATTTAGTGTTGTATTTATTAATTTATGGAGTCATTCTTATACAGTTCTTTAACTGTTTCATCCAAAGCATTTCAGAGTGGAGGCTTGCCTGCGCCCAAGTTCATGGAACAGAACTGTGTTAGACTCAAGGCTCCTAGTAGGGCCCATGCAAAAGGCAGGGATGAACCCATAAGAAGTTTCAGGGGACAGATTTTGGTCAAGATGCCAAAAATCTTATGCCAATTAAAACTGTTTCAAAATGGACTTCACTGCCCGAGGCTGGGAGAGCACCCTTTCCTTAAAACAGGGACGCAGTGGCCAAGATCACTCCAAGGAAAACTCTTGCCTTAAAGGGAGGTCACCAAGACTCCTTCCAACTAACAGGCTGTCACTATCACAACTGTTTTATGCCTAAGAAAATGCCACCTGACTGGCCTGCTGCCCCAGGAAGGCCCTGGCTCCTTCCTTAGTACCTCCTTGGGACAATCTCCATCCCAACCAGCTGCTGGTCTGTGGACTTACCAGTCAGAAAGTACTGCCTCTGGTTGTTGGCTATTAGTCTAATTCCACAGAGAGAAGAGTCAACAGGGGTGTAGACATACTGAATATCCTTGACTTTCTCAAACCCTTTATACATCTGAAAGGCAATTGAAAAAATAAAAAAACACACTATGTGGTCAGTGAGTATAATTTGTATATTAACAGGCAAAAACTTCTCTTATCTCAGTCTCAAAAATTAAGTGAAAGTCTAGTTTCAGAATTGGTGCACACGAGCCCATAGACTCCTACTGGGTTGTCTTTGTCTTTAAAAAAAAAAAAAAATCTAAACCTAGGTTTAATTCAGTGGCTCTGTGAATAACAGGCAGTGATAGGACCCACTGAGACCCCGACCCTGCACTGCCCTTGGATTTTGTGGTCCCTGCCCCCAATATTCCAACCAGTTCCACTTCGCCATCTCTACAAAAAGTTCACTGAACCAGATGGTCTGAAACCTACCCTCCCAAAACAGACCCCATTCCCTCTGTCAGCCTAATGAGGGTGAACGCGTGTGCTGCCCCATGTACCTTTGTCTGTTTGATTTCATACCGGAGCAATTTGTAAGGGTCGGAAGGGTCTTCACTAGCAGTAACTATCTTCTCACTGGAGACTTTGACCCGAATCACTGCATAGGGAAAAGAAAGAGGGAAGAAACCTTTACCAGTCCATTTGAGATCTACATGATCTGGGGACCCTGGAGAATTTCGTTGAGGTGTTGGGGTTTGAGTGGTGTGATAGATACGACCTCTGCAGATTCAGACTCTTCGGGACTCTTAGGTCCTCAGCCTCTGTGCCTTTTTGGCCATGTTCAACCTGTTAATTTGGAGAGTTCCTCTCACTCTGGGAACCGGGGGCAAAGGGGAGGAGTCAGGGTGGTGGAGGGGGAAGGAGCCCCTTGAAGCATTCCTGTGAGGCTCATCTGTTGAAATAGCTCAAAGCCTCAAAGCTCTCCCAGAGTTGATATTAGTAAATGTTTATTGAATCCATAAATATTCTGACCCTGCACTGAGAAAATCCATCTCTTGCCATTTGGGCATTAATCAAAAACTGTTTATGAAAGTCTTCCTCTTGGTCTAGTACTAGGCACAAGTCCCACAGACATGAGTGCAACAGGGCCCCATCCTGCAGACCTTTTGGTCTAGCAGAGGATGTGCCTAGAAAACACAATAGCACTGAACAGTAGAAGCACAAACTTGGTAGAGACACAGTGGTAGCCAGAGAGTGAGGAAGCCTTCAAAGAAGGGACCCGAGTTACCCTTGAAAGAGGAACAGGAGTTTGCCAAGAATTTAAGGGTATGGGGAAAGGGCATCCAGATAGGAGAGAAAGGGCAAAAGATCAGAGTTGGGATGGGGACACAGCGACAACCTCAGTTATGGGCCTGGGCAGAGACAAGTGTTAATGCAAGTCCCCTCCCTTCTTCCTCCCCGCCCGGTGACACTCCAGTTCAATGATACTCCTAAATTAAAGGATGGTCAAGATGATGGGGGGGCCCTATAGAGGTCGGACGATTTATTTTCTTACAGATCAGTCAGCTTCTATGCTTGCAAGGTTGCTATGGTGCCAGCCCTTTCAACTGATCAGCCTCAGCAGGAGGCGCCGGTGAGGGGGATTTGCGCTCCTCCCCTTTCCTCCGACTCCTGGTCTCCTGCTCAGCGGGAGCCAGTCCCCACCGCAACCGCCCCTGCTGTGGACCACTTGGGCCGGACTCACCAACCGCAGAGTGGCAGAAGTGCTGCTGCGGGTGCGCTGGGAGGCAGCTGCACGCCTCGCCCAGCCCCGGGGGCCATAGCAAAGCCAGCAGCGGCAGCACCAGCGCCCAGCTCGTCGCGGCTGAGGGACTCCAGGGCATGACACCGAGAGCCCCAACGGAGCCTGAGGGGTCTGTCGGACCAAAACAGCCAGTCCAAGGCTCCTTCAGAACGCGCCCAGCCCTCTCCCCGCAACCCCGGCTTTATGAGGTGGCCATAGAACGAATCCCTCCCCAGTGGGCTCCGCCTTCCTTTGGCTTGAGGCCACCCGTGGCTGCAGGACCTGAAGCCCTCCAAGTGACCGTGTCAGTGAGAGTTAGTGGGAATCCTGAGTAGTGAAGCCTCTGGAAGTGGAGGGAAGACACTGGGACGGGGATGGCGTCGGTCGGGGCAAAAAGATTGAAGGGCAACAAAGACAAACGCATGAGGGCAGAAAGACAAGGGGCTGCGATTCAGGCAGAAGGGACAAGTGAGGAGAGGCTCAGAGAGAAGGCGACGGGCAGAGGCAGACAGAATTACAACAGGCAAAAGACACAGTGATGGAGAAGGACGGACCCTTGCTGAGCTGCACACTGGGAATGAGACAAGCTACTCAGGGCTTCTTTCAGCTGCAGGAAGTGTTTTCAATGCCCTATTTATGAGGCTCCAAAGCAACAGCAAACAGTAAGGGAAGGGACAGAGAAAGTTGGGGTGTGTGTGTGTCTTGGCTCTGTCAGCTGGGGGGTGGGGAGAGATGTCAGAGAAAGCAGCCTGTGCTTTAGAAACCCTTTCTCTAAGCCACAGCCTTAAACTCTGCAGATAGCAAGGGGCAGTTCTCTCCGTGTGTGCTAACACCCTGGGTGTCCCATCACTTAGGGCAAACTTTGGACCTCAAAGCCCTGTCTCCAGTTCCTGGGCGATACTGATTGTTATTGCAGTTATGGCCACTGGAGACTATGTCATGTTATAGCAGGTGGGAAGCTTGGAGGCCAAAGAAGCAAGGTGCTTGGGCTCATTGTGACCCACACCTTGTCCACTGTTTGATAGCAAGGGGCACCAAGGCTCCCAATAGAAGAGGACCCACTGAATGATAGTTGTGCTAGAAAGTAGAAGTTCAGGTTCTGATTCCGTCATTAGGTAGTTTTGTCGCTTTTACTTTGCAGGACCTCAATTTTTTCTCCATAAAATAGGCTTGACTACATGATTATTTCTTCCTCTCCTCCTCCTCTTCCTCTTCCTCCTCCTCCCTTTCCCCTCCTCCTTCTCCTTCCCTTCCCCTCCTCCTTCTCCTTCCTCCTTCTCCTCCTCCTTCTTCTTTTTTTCAGTGCTGGGACTCAAGACCAAACCCAGGGCCCTGCACAAGCTAGGCAGGCACTTTCCCACTGGGCTTCACCTCCAGCCCTGAAGCACATGTTTTTTGTTTGTTTGTTTTTTGGTATTGGGGATTGAACCCAGGGGCACTCAACCACTGGGCCACATCCCCAGCCCTTTTGTGTATTCTATTAGAGACCGGGTCTCCCTGAGTTGCTAAGTGCCTTGCTGTTGTTGCTGAGGCTGGCTTTGAACTCGTGATCCTCCTGCCTCAGTCTCCCAAGTGCTGGGATTACAGGCGTGTGCCACTGCGCCCGGCTGAAGTACATGTTTTTTGAAGCCCTTTCCCGCAGCCTCTACTGGCTTCAGCTAGGCATGCTGAAATCCTCAGGTCATATTCTCCCAGTATCTCCTCACACCAAGATTCCATGGGAATCTGACTTTTTCATCAGGGTCACCATTATCTTCTCCGGAGGACATCTTTTCACTTGGATGGTATTGGTGATGTTTGAAAGGAAAGAGACCGAAAGAGAGGATAGGTCCAGGCTGGTGTCCAGGTTGTTCCCAAGAAAAATATGCATAGGATAAGAGTTGAATATTTAATTTGGAGGCCTCTCAAAAGCATCCAGTCCAGTCATTCATTTGACAGGTGTGAGGGCTGAGGCTCAGTGATATAAAGTGACTTGCAGAAAGTTAGGGGCAGAAAGCACTAGAATACAAGTATCCTGATGTCTATTCTGGTGCTCCATATACTCTACCACATTATTTCTTCCATTTGCATTTGGCTTTTGTGTTGGTTTTTTTTTTTTTTAACAGCTCAAAATTCTGTCTTTGGAAGGTAATTCTTTTAAGTTTTTATTGCTCCTCTGTTAAAATAAGACTATTTCAAGAAAGCATTTATTTTCATAAGGATCCCTTTCCAAGGGTAAACATATTGAATTCTTACATGAGCTCTCTTCCAAACTCCAAGCTGGGCAGAAATAGGCCTTAGCATATTAAGCCATGTTTGGGGTTGAGTCTGTGGTGTTGGTGAGCAGCAAAGATGGTGAATGAAGAAGAGTGCATCTGGGTCAGTATTTTTGAAGGGGTAGGTACTAAGAGATACATGATGAAAGGACATTGAGATGATAAATATGCATTCAAAAAAAGCTTTGGGTTAATTAAGATACAATTTACATACAGTAAAATTTACCCGTTCAAATTTGTTGATGTTGTTCTCTTTAGCTGAGAGCCAATCCTGCCCAGGGTTTGTCTAACAGAGAAAGTTGAAGCAGTGAGACAGAGAGAGTAAGAACAGGGCTCAGAACAGCTCTTCCTCCATGTGGTCACATGCTATGTGACCTTGGGAAAGTCACTGTCATTCTGTGGGTCCAGTTTCTTAATTTGTAAAGCAAATAGGTTGGTCTGATTCTTTAAGGACCCTCCAAAGGGTGTTCCCAAGAAAAACATGCGTAGGATTCCACAGAGAGACAGGCACACCTGACCAATTTTGTTCCTTTCTCTGCCTTCAGCTGACACTGCCCACATTCCCCGTGGTGGTGAAGATTGGCCATGCCCACTCCGGCATGGGCAAGGTAAGGCAGAGGGGCCTGCAGTGCCATGGAGTTGGGCCAAGACGGGCATTTTTGCTGGAGAAGTAGCTCAGTAGAGCACTTGCCTAGCATGCATGAGGCCCTACCTTCAATCTGCCATACTGGGGGGGAAAAAGAAGGGCACTTTTCAGATGGGTTCAAAGGCTTTGGGCCCTTTTGACTTATGTCTCTCTTTCTTCCTCTTTGCCTAATTCCAACATTAGGTCAAAGTGGAAAACCACTACGACTTCCAGGACATTGCTAGTGTGGTGGCCCTCACTCAGACCTATGCCACAGCAGAGCCCTTCATTGACGCCAAGTATGACATCCGGGTCCAGAAGATTGGCAGCAATTACAAGGCTTACATGTAAGTGGGGAGGTGTGGTGTCCCAGGAGACGCTGTCTGTTTCATCTCAGCAACCAGCTCTCAGTTTAACCTCATCCAGCCCATAAGGCAGGTTACAGAGAGAGTATGCCACTTACGCCTGGAACTCCTAACCTGGGTTCTTTTGAACTCAAGAAAGGGGGTCTGCAAACTGAGATTAGAAATAAAATTAGTATTAATTTCACTAGCTTTCTCTTCAGTTATAAAAAAAGACTACAGACTATAGTAGTAGCAGTACATAGGACTTTGTCACCAAAGGTAATCATGATACTCTTATATCACACTACAGTTGTGGAAGACCTGAGTACCAGTTACTGTCATCCCTATGTAAAAATCATGGTAGTTATTAGCCTGCCTCTGTATCCTGTTATTTAAAGAAACACATCTTTGACTAATCAAAATGTATTTGTTTAATATTTTTGATAACTCTAATTGGGTATCTTTGGGATCTTATATACTTTATACATTTGTACATTTTATACATTGAAAGGAATCCTGTGCTTCACCAGATTACCAAAGTATGGGGAAAGTTAAACTCCTAATGTAAATATCCAGCCCTAAAATGCTACAGAGCATTGAAAGTCTAGTGGTTGTAAGAGTAGATGACTTCCCCACAAAACTGTATCCATTTGGCAGAATGAAAAGTTAAAAATGTCCCTCATTAGAATTTAAAGAAAAATCCCCAAAATTGATGGGTGGGCAGCCAGAGAAACTTCAGATGGCATTTCCTTTTTGTCTGTTTGTTTGTTTGTCTGCAAAACAAAACAAAAAAAAATCCATGTTTAGTGAAAAGAAGGTGCTGGTTCTGCCCCCACTCTTAGTAGGCCATAGCAGAGGCACATGACCTGCAAATCCACGGCAAATGAGCTGTCACCAAGTGGCCTCTCGGTATCACCTCTGCTCCCATACTTTAGGGGGCCCTTATGGATCTATGTCGTGTGTCCCACTGTTAGCTAAGGATGTGAAGACTTAGAGAACTTTGCAAACTTTAAAATGTAATAAAAATATAAGGGATATTATTTTTTACTCAGAGTTTCTGAGACCTTGTTATGTGTCATGGCTCTATGCTGAGGACTTGAAAGTGAGTGTCTCTCTGTCCTTGCCTTGAGGAGTTTTCTTACAGGGACACCTTAGTAAACCATAAGCTTAGGAAGACAGTTACATTTATTATGTTTTTTTTTTTTTTTTGTCTTTGAGTTTCTACTCAAGTTTTGCCAGCTACTCAGCTATTTATTTTTGCTTTTTTTTATTTGCTTTTTTCTGAACTTGGTAGTGCTTGCACATCACAAAGGGAATCAAGCTTCCTGGATATTTGTCTCCCATGTGCTATGACTGGATATGCAATCCTGGACAGTCATCTAGCCTTTCTGAGTCTGAATCTTATCTATAAAGCAGAGCAAGAATCCCAGCCTGCTCAGAGCAGGGGGTTGAAGTGAGGCTGTTGTGAGGGGTTTGGTGAGGAGGCACCAAGGAAAGCAGCCAGTACTGTCCAAGTAGATGGTTGTTGTCGCCCCCTCCATACATGGAGGTTTCTCAGTGTCTGAAATCAGATCTCTGGGGAGGACACTTGTGGGAACTGGCACAGCTACTCTCCAAACAGTACATGGTGAGGACAGCACATGGAGGCCTCTGTCCGTGGAGTAAGAGGACTCTTCTGTCCCCTAAGCCATTCCCTTCCCCCCCAACTATGTCTGGATGAAGACTTATGATTTAAAAGGTATATTTTTGGTATTTTACAGTTTACTTAACCCTGTACCAATCGGTCCTATTGGCAACTCTGTGTTAACAGATAGAGGCTCAAGAGACTAACTCTCCCACGGTCACCCAGAAGCCAGTCAAGAGCAAATTCAGAACCAGAAACCTGGTCTTCCACCTCCTATGTAGTCCAAGACTCCTAACACATGCTCACGGAGGGCAGGTGCAGTGGACATAGCAGAGGTTGATGCCATCAGTTCCATCTGACAGATGAGTGAAGCCCAAAGAAGTTATTTGACTTACGCAGAGCCACATGGCTAATATCGTAGTGAACTTCAGAAATGAACTGTTGAATGGGTGAATGAGAGTGCTAACGAAGAAGACATTGGGAGATATTCACAGGAACCCTGCAAGAGCTCCCGGGAGAAGTGAGATTCAGACACTGTGAGTGGCAGGGGGACAGGACATAGTACCCACCCCAGCTGTTTTACATAGTTATGGACAAGTCTTGGCTTAAACCTCAGCTCAAGTAACTAAATTAAAAAGGTAGATGTTTGATTGTTAAATGAGGCATAGGCAAAATTTGAATAGGAGCAAGAACTCATCTACTTGAAAGATCAGGTCAGAGGAGTCTTCCTGGAGCCAGGCCTTCTGAGGCAGACTGCTGTGGAGAGCAGAGGGCCTCACAGATGGGAGTCTGGCAGAGGCGGTGGGTCTGCAGGCTCAGCAGACAGACTCCAGGCTATTTGTGGGAAAAGCAGTTAGGGAACAGTGAGCTTCAGTTCTGGAAGGTTTCGTGCCCTCGTGTCACTGGTGTGGCTCATGGCCTTTCCTACCCTGGCGGGACCTTGTTGCAGGAGGACATCAATCTCGGGGAACTGGAAGACGAACACTGGCTCTGCGATGCTGGAGCAGATCGCCATGTCAGACAGGTGAATGGGAACAGGGGTCCAGTCCCCAGTGAGAGGAAGGCTCCACAGAGGAAGAGGTGTAAGGAAGGAGGGAGGGAGCCTCTGAGCAGACAGGACTGATAAAACACAAAAGGCCCGAGCAGCAGTCAACAAGATCAGGCAAGACTGGGTCTTTGCTAAATTGTAGAGATAAAGACTTTGCATATCACAGAATCTCCAAGAAAGGAGTAGTAGTTAATACCGGCTGGAATAGCCAAGGAAGGCCTCCTAGAAGAGGTGGAATCTGTCCTGGGCCTGAAAAGATGGGGAGGATCAGGAGAGCAGAAAGGGAAAGCACTGGGAATAAGGGACCATGTTTGGAGGTTGGAGGATAGAAAGGGGGGAAGGGTGGCGATGGGAGAAACGGAAGCTGTCAGAAGAGCCCAGCCCGCAAGCAGGCTTGGGGTGAGCTAATGCTCCATCCTCAGGACACCTTCCTGTCCCCTCCAGATACAAACTGTGGGTGGACACCTGCTCTGAGCTGTTTGGTGGCCTAGACATCTGTGCCGTCAAAGCTGTACATGGCAAAGACGGGAAAGACTACATTTTTGAGGTAAGTCTGACCCAAAAGTATCTGAGAAACAACACCCAAGGCTGGAGGCCAGACTCTTGGCTCAAAAACTATGCGGGCAGCCCAGAATGCATTTAGTTTAGAGTCTTCTGAGTTGTTGGAAGGCCCTAGACAGCCCGTCTGCATAGCAGGGTGCCTCCACCAGTGGGGAGCTATTACTTCCAACCTGCTAAGCCTGTGCCCACCAGGGATAACAAATGGCAGCTATGGGTTCCTGGGGTCCGAGCGCAGCCATTGCTCTGGGAAGACTGTAGTGACTTTAGCATGCTTAGTCTGAGAAGGTTGCCTTTTGGAGTCATTTTACAGGCAAGAAAACAGGCCTAAGTGCTATGAGCCTGTGCCTAAGGACACAGGGTGAATTGGTGTCTCCGCCTGGGCACCTGGGGACAGGAGATTTTTCTGAGCATCTCTCTGGGCCCTGAAGACACTTTGCTTATCCTGGTCCTCTGACACAACTTTTCTGACTCTCTTTTCCTGTATTCAAAGAAAAGTCCATGGCAGTATGAATTCTTCACATACAGTGTCACCCAGTCTTCCTGGGACAGGAAAGGCTCCTTGCCAGAAGTGGTTCCAGAGTACTTAGTGTCAGGAGCCTAGCTAGAGTGGGTTTCAGATTCAGAATCTACCCCATGGCCTGCTTAAACTCTGGGATGGCCACACCTCCCCTCCCAGAGTGGGAGCAGGGTTTTCCTTAATATACGAGAAAGGTGGACTATGGAATCTATGATCCTACTAAGGCAGACATTTCCAAAAAGAAGGACCCATTAGCCAGGCGCAGTGGCGCACGCCTGTAATCCCAGCACTTTGGGAGGCTGAGGCAGGAGGATCGCGAGTTCAAAGCCAGCCTCAGCAATGGCGAGGTACTTAGCAACTCAGTGAGACCCTGTCTCTAAATAAAATACAAAAAAGGGCTGGGGATGTGGCCCAGTGGTTGAGTGCCCCTGAGTTCAATCCCCGGTACCACCAAAAAAAAAAAAAAAAAAAAAAAAAAAGGACCCATTGCTTTGGGCCCTGAGATTCAAGAAGAATCAGGATCAGTGGCAGTTAGGGAAGGCATCCCAAGTCAGAAGCACAGGGAGGAATCTGATCATTTAATGAGCAGAGCCTATGTGGAGACAGAGATTGTATAGGTGAGAATTCACAAGGATGAACACTCCCTGTTCTTCACCCGAGACTTATGGGAATGTGTTTCATGTCTTCCTGTTCCTCTGTCTGCAAACTTTGAGCCCTGGGCCCTTCAAGCCCTCTCCTTTCTCTCTCCCTCTTCCCATCACCTTCAGCTAGCAGTCTCCCTCTCACCCATCCCTGGCCTGGATGAAGGTAAAGGGAAGTGGCCTGAGGCAAAAGTTTGTAGGAGGAGGGGACAAAGGTCCTATTTCTGCCAAGGACCATGCTCCCAACTGAAGACAAGAACATGCTTCTTCACCAACCCAGGAAGACCAGGCCAGGCTTGAATCTCCAGATCCTTTTCTCACCCAGGCCACATCTTCCATCAGGTCATGGACTGTAGCATGCCGCTGATTGGCGAACACCAGGTGGAGGACAGACAACTCATCACTGAACTAGTCATCAGCAAGATGAACCAGCTGCTGTCCAGGACTCCCGTCCTGTCTCCTCAGAGGCCCTTAACTACCCAGCAGCCACAGGTAAGCAGCTGTGAAGAGACCCAGGACAGCCAAGAGCCACTGCTCTGGATATTGGTGGCTCTAGGATGGAGTAGAGGTCCGATACCCACAGGCCTGGATAGGATCTAAGCAGTCTTCTCCCTCTTCCTTGTCTTGCTCTGGAGGCCCACTTATCTCCCACCATGCCTTATAGAGGCCTTCTCCTGAGCAGTGTGAGTATAGGCTGTAGGACTGACAGGCATGGAGTACTAGATCTCTTCCCTCTGAACTTGAAGTCTCCAGGGAACCAGAGCTGTGTCCTCTGGGACTCAACATGCTCCCTTTTTAAAAACGGGAGGTCTCTGAGGAGGAGTTGAATCAGATTGCTCATTAGCTGTTCGCTGCTACATTTGTTTTAAAAAGAAAGAGGGGGTGGGTCTTTCTGAGAAATCTGGTGTAGAAAAAGAGAAGAGTCCGTTTCTTCATTCTGGGAGAGGGACAAGGTGAAACTCAAAATTAAAGATCTCCTTTTCCTAAGGGAGAGGAGGTGGCCTTGAGTCAATGTAGTGCCTTACTCAGGGCCAGTCACATCATGGTGACAATATCCCAGCTGCAGGTCTACTAGGAAATCTACAATGAAGTTTTTTGTGGAACACTAGGCCCCGTGGCTTTAGCATGTGCCAAATAAAGGAAGAGACCCTGGACCTGAAGTTCTTTGGTTCCACAAAGAAGATAGCTCATTTTCCAAAAATATTCATACTCTTCTCTCCACTAAACCTTTGTATAATGAAGTGGGAAGAACTGGGGGGGGGGCAATGAATCAAAGAAGTGAACCCTGATCTAGCTTTTTCCCCTAAAAAGCTGTGTGATTTGGGGGGGACATTATTAGTTTTGGGGGACTCTATGGATTTTATCATTTATAAATTAGAATTCTCTCAAAAATCTTCCCTTCAAAATACAACATCAAACAGTTAGGGAGGTAAAATATAATAGTGATTAAAAATATGGGCTTTGAAATGAGAACTACCCAGTTTGAATTCTAAACCCTGCATTTATTGGTGTTGTGACCTTGGACAAGGGCTTTATCTTTGGCTCAGGAATGATAATGACAGAACCAGTCTCATAGGGTTATTAGGAGAATTAAATGATGTAAGAAACGTAAAATGTGGCAAAGTAAAGCCCCTGTTGAAGATCAGCTCTTGTCCTAGAAGTAAGTAGACTCTGGCCTTGGAGAGCATTGCTGCCCCTTCTGAAGATGCCTTATCAGAGTATGCTGCACTCAGAAGCAAATAGCTGGAATCTAGAAATCCTTCAGTGAGAGAGAAGAAAGGGCTGGCACCCTTACACTGGAAGAGGGAAGGAAAAAACAAAACAACACAGCAGTGTGGGTTATTTAGGGTAGAGGAAATTTCCCCAGACATTTGACTATCACAGAATCATAGCCTGCAAGTGTTGTTGATACTCATAATAATGAACCTGAATCATTGGGAAAGGGAATGCTGACATTTTAGTGTTTCATATTCTGTCAAGAAAACTTGAAAAAAATGTAGGAAATATTTCCAGAAAAGAATTGACTAAAATAAAACAATGTGACAATTGATAAGTCAGCTCTCTCTCTGAATCTGTTTTCCCACCTGTCATATGGGAAAACATCTAACTATCTTCTTTGCTCTAAAAATATCTTTAGAGGCTGGGCATGCACTTGTTGTAGAGCACTTGCCTAGCATTCACAGGACCCTGGGTTCCATTCCAGCACACCACCACCAACAACAAAACAATAAAAATGACTTGAGTAGAATACTTCTGCCTTTTGGATTCTGGATAAATGGAAACTCTGGGCTAACAGATAGCAACTCTGAGTAGCTGTGTTGAGAGTAGCCTTGTACAGTGGGGTCCTACCACTTGTTGCATATGGTGAGGGTTTCACACCTTCTTTAGCTGATGCACACTGGGTGTGACCTCTGACCAGATGTGAGAATCTGTTCCCAGGGCTGGGGGGTATAACCCAGTGACACAGTGTGGCTTAGCATCATGCACAAGGGCCTGAGTTTGATCCCCAACATCACTAAATAGATAGGTTGGTGAGTAAGTAGGTAGGTAGAGAAGTGGGTCAATAGATATTGAAAAATATTTTCATGATTTAAAAAGTATCAGTCTGTAATTAGATTCTATAACTTTGTAAATGTGATGAAATCAAGATATTTGGGTACTAGTGCTGTCTTTTGGTCCGCAGTAGGCCTTAGTGAATAGTTAGAGATACCCTGCTAATCAGATTATTGCTTGTCCCTGCTCTAGAGGAGAAGTGACACATACAGTTGGCCTTCCCTATCTGCAAATGCAGCCCACTGCCTATCAGAAATGTAGTTAGGTCTTTGGTGGTTGCATCAAAAAGCATAAAAGTTCAGTGGCAAAGAGATAATTTATGAAAAAAAAATTTTTACCTCACAGAAAGCATTAGCTCTTCTTTGGTATAAGCCCCTTAAATTTGTCCATTTTGTGTTACTAAAATGAAATACCTGAGGGAAGCTACTTTATAAAGAAGAGAGGTTTATTTTAGCTTACAGTTCTGGAGGTCCAAGGACAAGGGGCTGCATCTGATGGTGGCCTTGTTGCTAGCAGAGTCTTGAGACAACATTAAGCATCACATAGCAAGAGATGGGGGGCACATGCATACCTGTGTCCTCTGATTTCTCTTTTTTTCATAGTCACTGGGATTCAGTTCTGTGGGCTCCACTCTGATGACCTTATCTAATCCTAATCATCATCTCCCAAAGGCCCCACCTTTAAACACCAGTCAAATTGTTTCTACCCTCTTAATACTTCACAATGGGGATTAAATTTTAGCACATGAACCCTGGGGGAAATATTCAAAGCACCTATCCAGACTATAGCATCCCTTATTTTATAAAGTTTAAATATTGCAACTTAAACATGTTTAAAAAGAAATATATCTTAAAGTACAGGCAGAAAACAAACAACAACAACAAAAGAGCTTCCCTCAATATAGGGGCTCCTGCAGAAACCCCTAGTAGTGAAGTCAGTCTGACTCGAGGATGAGCTCTTCTCTGCTCATTCTCACATTCAGAACCTCAGCTGGATATTGTAGAAAGCTCACTGTGCTGGGAGCCAGGAGACTCCCAGGCTATTCCCTGTGACCTTGGACAAGTTAGTTACTTTCCATTTCTGGACATTTATTTCTGCACCTATGAAATGGAGTTGAGTTAGATGACTTCAAGATCTCTTTCAATTCTAAAGTCATGTAATACCTGGAGTTAGACACGCTGCAGAGTGTGAAGGCAGAGTTCCCCATCATATCGCTCTCACTTCTGACCTCAGCTGAAATTCAGAAGTTCCCCAAACTGCCTCGGGTTCAACAGCTCTGGAAGAATTCACTGAACCCTGTTGTATGCACAGTCATGGTGGATTGTGGGGAAAGGATACAGGTTAATACTAAGTCAAAGGAAGATGCCCAGGGCATTGTCTGGGAGAGTTCAAAGCCCACAGCTCCTGTCATCCTTAGGATGGTTGTCCTCACGGTGTCTGTGACCACACACACGACATATGCCAACCAGGATGCTCACCTGCGCTTCCGAGTTCAGAGTTGTTGTAGGGCTTCATTACATAGGCACGACTGGTCATCTGGTCGAACTCAGTCTCCAGCTCCCTGTTCCCTGGAGATCAGGCTAATGCCATGTGGCTTAGGGAACCTACCATGAACAACAAAGACACTCCTATCACTCAGGAAATTCCAGGAGTTTAGAGGTTACTTCCTGGAAGCCTGGCATAAAGGCCAAGGCCTCTTTTAGGGCAAGGCCAAACTCTTTGCTGCATAGACTATCAAGTTAATATAACAAAGGCTCTCAAGTACTTTCAGCCCCCGTGGGCACAAACCTTGCCTTATTCCTCTGTGTTTCCACTGACAAACATGGGCCTGGCCCAGAGTGTGTGCAAGTTAGCTAATAGCCTTAGGACTTCAGTGAAGAGTGAGATATAGTTCCTGTCCAAAAGTTGTTTATATTCTAAGTTGAAATCATGACTGAATTCACCAGCCATCAAATGGTGTCTTCTTGTATCTTCTTCTAGCTTCTTCCTAAGCTTGTGCCCTGACCCCAGGCTGCCCAGAAGACACAAAGCACCCAACAGTCTGTCACACTTGGCAAGATGCTGCAACTTGGGCTTGAAGGCATGACTGTCCTGGTCACAATTCTACCTCCCCATCTCTCCTAGGTGACGACACATTGTTTGTGGTTGAGGAGACATTTCAGTTACCTGGGCGCAGGCCCTTGGATCTCTCAGACTAGATGGCCTCATTCCTGCTGTCACTTCCCACTTTCCTGAATCTTTACCTGCATGACTCTGCTTCACAGCTCCCCTTCCACCTGTCATCTGGATCACACCCACTTTGCTTCCAAGTGCACCCTCTCTTCCCCATCATCAAATGATCATCACATCCACATCCAGATAGCTTCTGCGTAAAAAACAAAAGCATCCCTCTATTCCATATTCCCTTCCAGCTGTTGTCCCACTTCTCTGTTCCCAGCCCAATCTTGAGATCTTGTAGCCATCTCTCCTCCTCCCTCACATTTTCTCTTTGACCCACTCCTGCGGCCTTCTTTCCCCACTATCCCACTGAAACTGCTGTGGGCAAAGTCATGTCCATGTTCCCTCCATGCCTAGTGGTCACTTCTGTTCCTACCCTGCAGACTTTGCAGCCGCATTTGATGTCGTTGGCTACTTCCTTGAAATGTGTCCTTTCTAGGCCTCTGTGACCTACCCTTGCTGGCTTCTCACTCTTCCTTTTTGGCTTCTCCTCTGCAGCCTTCTTTACTGACCCCTCTGCTCCTGCTAATCCTCTGAAGGTCAGTGTGATGTGGCCAGCCCTGTCTCTCTCCTGCCTTCGCCACTCATGAACTCCAGACTCACATGTCTGACACCTTTATTTGAATTCCTAGAAGGCATCCTAAATATAACATGCCCAGAGCAGGATTCTTGTTTTGTTTTGTTTTTTTCCCCTTTAACCATGTCCTTACCCCTTGCTTAATTTTCTTGAAGTAATTCGTGTAGGCCTAGCCTAGCTCTTTGCCCTTGAAGCACCCTGCCTCTTGCTCATGATGCCCTAGCCACAGTGGTAAGGGCCTTTGTGTTGGTTGTGTCCTCCCTCAGAAATGCTCTCCCCCACCCTTCTTTTTTAACCTTTGTATTGTTTGCATGGCTGGCTCTTCTGCAGCACTGTAACTGTGTTTCCTCTACCATCAGACCCAAAGTTGCCACCTACTCACTGACTCGCTGGGTGCCACCTCTCCCTTCTTTAATACTTAGCATAGCACTTTCTATCAGCTATGATCACTAACGCTTGGGCCGGGGTTGTGGCTCAGTGGTAGAGCGCTCGTCTGGCACATGCGCAGCCCGGGTTCGATCCCCAGCACCACATAAAAATAAAAATGCATTGTGTACAACAAATAAATATTTAAAAAAAAAAAAGATCACTAACACTATGCCATCTGTAGAAACTGTGATCTCATGGGCCCATCATCACTGACCTAGGCACTGTTACGCAGCCTGTGACTGCATATCAAAACTGGTTTAAGAAGGATGGTTGAGAATGGTTTGCCCAACTTCAGTCAGTTTTCTGTAGAAAATTTAAACAATAATAACAAAATTAAGTTTGTGTCTGCCTTTTATTATCTTTGTTGCTGTTAACATTTGATATCAATTCTACACAAATGACAAAGATAAAATGCTTCTCCTGTCCAGGCAAACACTCCCGCCACCTCTCTCCCCGGTAGGCCGTTGCAAGACATATCTGTTGACTGAGTTCCCACTGAGAATGAACATCATGAGCAACAGAATGAACATCACAAACACCCCATCAGCATATTTGGAGTTGACTTCAGGCTCCTGCGGAGATCTTAATACTGTGCAAGTAGGAAGATGTAAACCAAGGGACATTATCTGGGTCCCAGCTGCTGCGTGGCCACCTGAGCCCCTGACGTTGTTACTGACCTGTGGGTCATTCTTCAGAGTCTGGCCCCTCTTGCTGGTCTGTTTTCTGTGGCTCTAGAAGATCAGACTGAAAGAGCTCTGGCCCAAGTCCTTCCTAGTCCTAGGAGCTGCCTCTTGCTCTGAATTCTAGACCAAAACCAGAACAGACCAGTGACCAGCTGCTTGTGAAGCTTCCTCTCTTGATCTTTCCCTATCCTTGCCTCCAGCTCTCCCAGGATAGCTTTCATTTCTTTGATTATAAAAGAGCACCTACAGCAGGCTGGCAGATAGGGAGGGCGAGGGTGGCAAGTAGAGGGCACCACTTACCTTGTTTCCAACCAACTCCGTAGCCTGGGGTAGATTAATTATGGGAAATATAAGCCAGCTAATGCTGTGTATGGTTCCGAGGAATAAGGGCAGGGCTGTAAGAGGCACTGGCCGTGTCATCAACAGCAGGAGTTCAGTGCCAAAGCCTGCTGGAACTGACAGCAGCCCAGCCTCAGCCTGTCTGGACTGCCAGCCTTGGGGCTTGGGGCTGCTGGGGCCTCTGACCCTCTGCACTTGGCCTCTTTTGAAGTGCTTTAGGGACGCTGTTATCAGTGTGGCAGTGACACCTGGTGGCCAGTAGAGGCCAAAGCCCCCAGGCTCTGTAGGTGTAGACCTTCCTGCAGGTACCCAAAAGTCTCCCATCCTCCCACATTAATGGACCCTTGGGGTCCATCATTCAGGATCTGAGTTGAGCCTTGCACCTGGGGCTCTGGAGAGGTGTAGGTTGCTCCACAGACCCCCAGAAGAAAGGGAGAGAACTTTGGGTCGAGAGAGCTTTCAGATCCTGTCAGGAGAGATGGCAGTATCTGGTCCTCTCCTAAGCGTAGCTAATCTTTCTTCATATGACACTGGCCCCATTCTTTTTGTTTTCCTGTCAAATCTTCTGGAGTAAAAAATTGCTAATGCAGGAATTTCAGCCACTGATGGGTGAGGTGGGGACTGGCTCTCTTCAGTGTCCCTCAGCTGTACTGCAGAGCTGCCTTTCTCTTTAGCATGTGGGTTAGACCCATGGGCAGTAATTCCATGGCTTGGCCTTTGGAAGCATGAATACCCGTCTGGTGCCAGGGTGAAGATGAGCCGCTTCAGCTGTCAGGCCACACCTGGGGTGTTGTTTCTAATCCGAGGGTCACAATAAAACAAAAACAAACTCCAACTTTAACTGGAAAATACTCGGAGGAGAGAAGGTGGGAGGTGGAGGGATGTGGCAGATTTGTTCTGTGGGTGAGAGTTAAAGGACCTGTAGTCGAATAGCAGTCGTTTCCAGGAGCCCATGACTCAGGGTCTTCAGCTGTCCAATGCCATTGTGGGTTAGAAACGGTTCCAAAGGCAAATCTGCTGGAAGACAAGTTCTGACCCAGCACAGGGAATAAACTCACTGACACTGAGAGGAGACGGCTGCCCTGGGGAGTGGCATGTGGCTCATGTGGTAGCTGACGTTCAGGCAAAGGCAGGATGAGCCACTTCTCAGGGACATATGGTGGAAGGGTGGCTGGGGCTGGAAGTATTGGTGACTTTTTAAACCTCCTTCCAACCTCAGTTGCCATGGTCCAGGTTGTGTGCAGTCACTGGACCTGGGAAAGGCATGATGAGAGTTCAGAACTGAAGGAGTGGGGCCAGGTCACCTCTGGCCTCTGGTGGGACATTCTGCCAGTCCTTTTTTATTGGCTCTCTTGTCTGAAGAGAGAATCAAAACATTTCTAGCCAGGTCTTTGCAGCCCCCGCGGCTCCAAAAGCCACGCTCTCTTGAGTGCAAGGACATCAGGACTGGGAAGGGGTCTCTTATCTGAGAAGTAGAGCCTGGAGGCTGAGCACTTAGGGGACACAACTGTCCCTCAGGTCCCAAACATGGGCTTCAGCTTCTCTTGAGCTTGGAAGAGGTAAATTTAGGACAAACGAAAGGCCTTCCTGCTTCCCACAGCAGGACTGACTGTAGAGAATTTGTTCCCCAGTGAGGATAAGCTGAGAATGTGAGGCGATTTGGGGCAGGTTCAGATAAAGCCACCAGTGACCAGATCCCTTAGCAGACTATTAAGAGAAACTGACTATTTTGGGATTGGCTTAACTTTCAGGGACATCTTTAATCACTTGAAGCTGACATTCTGACCTCGGGTGACCTGACCCTCCGTGCCCCTGTAAGACTCATGGACTGCCCCCTGGGACATTTCTGGTGTCCTTAGGTTATGGGAGGGGACAGTCCAGGTCAGCAATTCCCCTCAGGAAGGAAGGTAGGGCAGCTCATCCTTGGTTACCTTTCTGACTTTTAGAGGAAGGAAGGTGGGCACTAGTAACTGCCAGGGAGAGTCCGGAAAGGTCCCAAGGTGCTGAAAACGTGCTGTCCCCTTTGCTCCGACTAAACCTCCAGCCTCCTGACCACATTCCTTCCTGCTGCTTCATTCTCCCTGGGGTCCTAGACCGGGGGAGCGGGGCCTGGGGGAGCTGATCAGAATAGTTCTGTGGCGTGTCCGGCAAGGAGCTTGGCCTGGCCCCTTTCCTGGGGCCAGACCCTGGGACCCTTTCCCAATTTCCTGTCTCAGATATGCTGACCAAGCACAGGCCTTCCTCCTTGATGGGGGCAGCTGGTCCCAGGCCAACAGCCCTCGCGAGTTGAGTCACTCCATGTCTTTCCTTCCTCAGCTCTTCATCCTGCTGGGACCTCAGATAGGAGCTGCCCTCTTCCAGCTTGCCTGCTGAAAGCCACAGGCTGGCAAATTCAAGGTGCCTTTCACAAAAACCCACAAACCCTCATCCATGGGCTTGGTTTTTCTCCCAGACCAGTGATTTCCTTTACAGTCACCTCAAGAGCTAATATTTGCTCTTTCTGAACTGACTTTTCTGTATCTGCAGGGACCTTGCCCAGCCCAGAAACTCCTGCACATGAAACTTCTGTGCACCAGCTGACAGGAAGCTACGCGACAGTACCTTCTCCACTGATGCATGCCATTCTAACCTTACGGCTTCATTCCTTTGGGATGATATTTATTACTATTTAAATAATACTCGTGACGCTCACTTTCATTCTTGCTTTGCCTAGCACTAATTTACAAAGCATATTTCATTATTCTAGGCTTCACATCCCTTATGTGAGATGGACTGAGCTAGTAACTCTATCTGTGTTTGTAAATCAGCAAAGAGAATGCAAATGACTTGCCCAGAGTCGCATGCCTGCCAAGGAGGAGAGCTGGATCTTCTGGACCCCAGTTCAGGGAGTCCTGCGCATTACCATGCACCATGCTTTCCTGGTGCTCCCCCTGGAGCTCAGGGCAAGGACTAAGAGGGCGCATTGTCGCCCTGTGTGAGCAAAACTCTTGCTTTCCTCCTCTGACAACCAAGGGCAGAGCTGACCAACCTGGGGAGTCTCTGAGCTTCCCCAGCTCTGTTCTGCCCTGCTGGCTTCTCTGGTCACTAAAAGCCCCAAGGATTCAGCACAGCAGAATACAGGCCGCCATGGAGGGGGCAGCAAGATCTCCTTGCCAGTCCCTCACAGCCTGTGCCTGCGGGATCTCTCTGCTAAGGCCCAATAGCCCTAGGGTCTTGCTGGGCTCCAGACTGAGCTAAGAAGGGCTTATCTCCTATCTCAGACATCTAAAGAACTGAAAAATGCATGAAAGAATTAATGGGAGCCTAGAGCCAGAAGAGCCTGTCGAAGTCTTCTGCCTGTAACTGCTTCAGCCTTTCACAGTGTCTCTGACCAGAGTTTGTCCAGGTCCTGCTTAAACACCCCTCACCCCAGAAAGCTCACTACTCCCCAGGCAGCCCTTGACTGATTCAGATTTGTACTGGACTAACTTCCATCTCCTGCTACAAGCCCTAGGTGCTTCCATGGATAGCTCGTTTAATCCTTACTATCTGCCATTCAGGAAACAGATTCAGAGATTAAGTCATTTGCCCAAAGTCAAATGAGGAAAGATGTCATTTCCAGACTTCTCACCTTCTTATCTGTTCCACAGTCCTATTTTATTCTGCCAGCATGCCCCTTAAAAGAGGTGCCCAGAAGTGGTGGCAGGACTTTCTTATGAGGACTGATCGTTGATCAGTCAACCAAGTGATGACCTGTGAGTCCCTCTTCAGGAGACACATCAAATCTTTGACAGCAGCATCACAGACTCACACCCTCTTGAGCTCCAGTCATTCTAGAAGCCCAGGGTTGTTTGGGGTTTTTTCTTATGTGGCTGTAAGGCCATTTTCCCGGTTCCTTTCTGTGTATAGCTGGTCACAAGCACTGGACTTCACATTCTTACCTGTTTGAGTCAACCAGCTTCCTGAGAGAAACTGCTGCTCAGTACGACCACGAGTTCCTGCTGTGGGCTGGCTACAAGCCAGACTCTGGCAGTGACGCCAGAGTGGCCAGACTTCTGTGGAATTTGGCATCCCAGGAGGCTCTTGGTGACTGGAGACAGATCCCATGGTAGCCAAACCCCACAGGGAATAGGCCCTCAGCCCCTAGCCGACAGCAGGCTTGTGGGCGGAGCCAGAGTGTCTCAGCCTGGCAAGTGACAGTCCTTAGGGACTCTCCTCCCCGTCTCTCATAGCCCCTGAAAAGTCTTCAGTCCACAACCTCTCCACAGGAGAGGCTCCCTAGGCGCCATCACGGGTGGCCAAGGCACATTCCCAGGCTCCAGCCCAAAGGACTGCCTTGGGAGTTCTTCCCCAAAGCTTTGGGAAGGACACTTTCAGGCTCAGTTTATCCTTGAAAGTCTCACATGTGTATTTCTGTGGCCGAGGAGAGCTGGGGCCAGCCTTCATGGTGTAACCCCTCTCTCTGTGAGCTCTTCCTGTGAGTAGCTGGAGTTCTCCCAGTAAATTTCATCCATGGAATTTTAAAAGTTTCTTTCTGGATTCATAGTTTCTCAGTGTTAGGAGGACCCTTGTGTTTATTAATCTATTTCATAACAAATAGGTGTATATTCTTTTCTACAATATCTTCGTCAGGTAATTTTCTAGCTGTGCGTGAACACATCTACCTCCTAAGAAAGCCTGTCCCATTTTTACAATAGAAAGGTCTTCCTGTGAGTGAAAGTCTGCTTTCTGGAGCTGTGGTTCACTGGCCCTGGTTCTACTCTCCTGCTGTATGGTCTTCTGTAACCCTCTCGGAAATTTTCTTGGAGGGTAATGGTATAAACTCATCTTGACCAGCGTCGGAGGTGACTCATTGGTAGCCATCAGTAATACCCGAAGTGACGCCCTGGGGGAGGAGGCTGGCAAGAACTTGTCTAGCTGGTGGAGACAAGCTGTGTGACTTTTGCTATTCTACACTTGAGTGTCCATCTCAGGCAGTAAGAAGCTGTGACACTGATGGCATGGCAAGGTCAGGACTAGAAGGAGCAGCCACATTTAGGACATTAAGAAGAGTAAAGTCTAGCTGGGCACAGTGGCACACATCTGTAATCACAGTGACTCGGGAGGCTGAGGCAGGAGGATTACAAGTTCAAAGCCAAGCCTCAGCAACTTAGCAAGGCCCTAAGCAACTCAGCAAGACCCTGTCTCTAAACAAAATATTAAAAAGGGCTAGGGATGTGACTCAGTGCTTAAAGCTCCCTTGGGTTCAAACCCCTGTACCAAAAAGAAGAAGAGGAGGGTTTAGAAAGTTCGATTCCAACCATGCTGAAGCAGTTAGGGATGCTGACAAAGTAGTATCTACCTCTTAGAATCATTGCAAGGTATAAGGGAGACAGTGCATAAGAATGGCCCCATGTTACCAGGCATGCAGTAAGCACTCAGCAAGTGTTAGCTCTGAATCACTTAGAGAAGCTAAGTGGCACAACTAGGGAAGAGGTTTAGGAGGATGATAGGTAGCCATGGAGACGACAGATTGGAGAGAGAAGAGTTAGAAGAATTAAGAGACTTTCTAGGCTAAGAAAAAATTGATATAGGCCTGACCATCTTGGTAAACAGAAGATGGTGGATCTTAAGATGCCCGGAGGGGACAACTAAGGAGCCTTGATGGCTGGCTGCACAGTCGTCTCCACGTGGCACAGTGGATGTGGGTGTTCCAGGATCAGGGCTCAGGCCCAGTCTCATGGACCCCATGAGAGTGCTTGGAAGAAGGGGAAGCCGTGCAGTGTTCTTGCTGTGACTTAGGAGTGGCTGGCGGTTCCAGGTAGGATGGGCACTCTCTGTCATGACCAAGGATGTTTCAGATGCCTCTGCCTATTACTACCCCAAATCCTCTTGTTAGAACAGTTTGGGATGATGCTGTTGTCAACAAGACTGTGATAATGGGAAGGGTGGCACTTCTACTTGGTCATAAGTCTGAAAACAGGCCCTAATAAGCAGGAGGTGAGCTAGATGGCCAGAATCAAGGCCCAGGGGAAACAGGGAACACGGGGAAATGGCGTTAAAGTGGGAGTAAGCTGGGGGCAGGTCACAAGGGGAGAGGAGCACTGAAAAGAGGAAGTGGGAGAATGGTGAAGATATACTTGGCTCACTTCACAGCTCTGCCTCGGAAGCCCCCTCTTTGACATCACTATCAGCACACTTGGCAGGCTTTGGGCTCTATGGAGTGTTTCTTCTGTGCTGGAGTCAAGCTCCAAGTGCTCGTTGCCTTTAATACAAACGTTAGACAAACTAAGCCACATCAGTCTTTGATCCTGTCAGGGCATAATCAGAATCACAGCTGGAAAGGGAGGAAGCATGGGAGCAGAACCCTGTTGTTGGGCAAAGTGTCATTTCTGCTGTGTGAGAGGGGAAAACAGCTTGGCCTGGAGCACTTCACAAGCATTCATGTCTTATTCCTTCCTTTTGGGTAAGGAGGGTCCTGGGAAAAAATGACTGCCTCCTCCTCTCTGTATCCATCCCTGCCCAAGAGTAGATATGACCCTGATTCGGCCCCAGAACTGATCCCTGTTAGATTCTGGGCGGACAGGCCACACCTCCCAGGTACCTGAAGACAAGACACACCTCCCAAGCGCTTCAAGCTGGCCATGCCGCTGGCCACACTCAGGTGCCTTACTGAGCCAATTACGACACACGGGTTCCCCTTTCCACCCCTGGCAGCCTATGAAGTTGGAGGACCCTCTTGGGGGTCCCTCTGACCACTGGTTTGCTACTTAAGCCTTCTCCAGACTGAAACCCTTCCCTTTTTCTTCTTTTCGTAGCCCCCGCTCCTCTCCTCCCACTGGTTTTTCCCTTCCCCCTCCACATGTCCCTCGGCTGATTAATAAACCCCCTTTACCACACGGTGGTCCCACCCAGCCTGTGTGCCCCAGAGTTCACTCCAGCAGCGAGCCACATCTGGGTTAGTCACCTGGCCCAGCCACCACTCCCCCTGCCCCTGGAGCCACCAGCAGCCCAGCCCTGTCTGGAGCTGGGTGCTGAAACTCCCTGAATCTGGACATCAGGCAGGTGCCAGAGAAGAAAGTGGGGGGAGGCGGGGGGGGGCGTGAGGGGGAGGTGCAAGACCCAAAGCTTCTAGAAAGAGCCAGCCTAAAGAAAAGGAAAATGAAAAAAGGGGTCAAGGAGTCTCAGGGTCGTGTATCAGGGTGGTTCTGCTCCCCACACCGCCCCCACCTTGCCCAGGCCCAGAGGCTGGGGTAAGACCCATCCCACCGGATTCTGTTGTAGCCTTGCCAAGGAGCCACGGGGCTTCTCTTTGGAATTTGTTTGGAGTTTTTGTTTTTATCTCTTTTGCATTTTTGTCTTCCAGAGTGGAACGCTTAAGGATCCGGATTCGAGCAAGACCCCACCTCAGCGGCCACCCCCGCAAGGTTGTTTACAGTATATTCTCGACTGTAATGGCATTGCAGTAGGGCCCAAACAAGTCCAAGCCTCTTAAAGTGATTGGTAGTTAATTTTTCAGAGCAGAAACTTTAAGCCAAAAAAACAAACAAAACAACACAAAAAAAGAAAGAAAAAGAAAGGGAAGCGGGGAGGGGAGAACAGCTCTCCCGGTCGGTGCCGTGGCTGCGGTCTGTCCTCAGTGCTGACTGGACTGTGTTTCTCCTATGCAGTGTCAGCTCCTGTCTGGTTGTTTACCTGTTCCTGTTCGTGCTTGTAACGCTCACTTACGTTTCTCTGTGTAACTCGTGATTCCAGGGCTGTTTGTCAACAGTGTACAAAAGAATCGTGCCTCTCCCAAGTCCAGTGTGACTCTACCGTATGGGCGGTTTGATAGTGTTTTTTCAAGTATCATATGATGCCGGGGGAGCCAGGAGCAGGGAGGATGGACAGGGGCAAAGCAAAAACCACAGGAGTAAAACCCAGTTCCCCCTCTCGCCTCCCAGGCTCAGACTAACACCCCTCCCGCTTACCTCCATGAGTGTGCTTGGGATCCTCAGTGAACCGTGCTTTCGCTTCCTTTCTGCATGACTAGGGTAAATAGAACTTTAAGAGATTCTCAAGATCTGATTTCCATAGCTTCATCCGTTGAATTTGAAGGCATCCACCTTTTCCTCCATTTGCTACAATTTGGTGCAGTTTGAGTTTATGTGAATAGGCTGGCTGTGCCTGTAGAGCTCTTGTGTTTTTAGTGATGAAATACAAAGAACAAGCTACTTCCAGGAATGCGTTCTGTATTTTACATCCCAGTGTACCCTTCGTTCTTACTATGAACTAATTAGCTATGAGAGTAAACAAAAAAAAACAAAAACAAAAAAAAATATGGGGCCGCCGATGTGCAATATCCAAGTGAACTCGTGTTTTCTGTGTGTTGATCTGAGACCCCCAAAGTTGTTCCCTCCTTGTTGCTGTTTCTGAACCAGCCATATGTGCATTTTTTTCTGGTACCAGGGCTGCTTTGTGTTCCCCAAAGCTTGACCTACGTTCAGAGGTGATTCTTTAGCAGTGTTGGATAGAGAATGCAGGGAGCTACTAAAAGTCTGGGAAGGGGTTGCCCATTCCTGAGGCGTGGTAACGCGTGAGACCAAACCATAGACACCCTGTGTCACCCAGTGGGCAGGGCGCACTGCCTACGGGACTCTGAGGCTGAGTCCGGCTTTAGTTCTCAGCTGCTGCTGTAGCCCACCACAGGCCTGGGAATGCAGAGCTTTCTGTAAAGCGCTGTGTCTCAGATGTAGCTTGTGTGTGTGTTGGACAGAGGCGTCACAGCTGGAGAACCCTCCAGTTCGTCCTCTTTCCTCTAGCAGGAAGCCCCTGGGCAGATGATGTGGCAGTTCATTAAACCAGGACTCGGAGTCAGTGCCTCGTCTTGCCATCTCTGGGCAGGGCTGGGAACGGGGTACCAAGTGGCCTTCTCTAGCACCGTGGCCCCGGGGAGTTCGTGCCAGCAGTTTGCCTTTTACAAGAAATGCTTCTGGCTCTACTTTTACATTCCCTCCCACCTCTGTACCGACCTGGCCCATTCTGGACTACCAGGTCTGAGGAGTAAGCAGCGTGGGTAGAACAGAACCTGAGGGGCGTGTCCAGGGGCTCATGCCCTGGTTCTCCTTTGGCAAAATCGGAGGCCACAGAGAAATGCACAGAGTGAATGTTCTTGCCTGTGATCCATCCCTTGGATGATGATGGTAGTCAGTCTGCTGTAAATATATACATACACGCACATGTGCACTTGCAGGTGGGTTGCTTAAGAATCAGGTCCTTAAATACCTCCCAATCTGATGAAATGACAGAAAGTAACATTTCCCAGAATGGAGGAACGCATTTATTTTTGTTTTTCAAATATTTTTGTCCAAGCGGTGAGCTGATGGTGGTGTTGCTTCTCTGCATGTTATCAGTGTGTACATCCAGGTGCTTTTCATGTGACATTCGGTGAGCCACAAGTACAAAGTTGCCATTTGAATTCAGTCAGGCTGCAAGGTGGGGTCGGCCGGGGCCTCGGAGGCGGGGAGCGACCGTCAGGACTCCCACTGCCAAACGCCTCACCTGACTGTCCTGTGCCCTCAGGCAGCATGCTAAGGGACAACTCTGTGGCCTGAGGGACATCTGTGTCACAGTGTAGGATTGCCGTTCAGGTGTTTTGTACACATTTCTGATGTTGTCCCCCACCCCCTTTCTTTTGTACTGATCCAGCTGGGAGACCCTCCGCCAATGCTGGAAGTGTGATTGAAGTACCTCTCTCTTTTGTGACTCTCTTGTACAGCTTAATGTGCAATAAAGGAAAAGTTATATCTGTCTTCAGTGTTAAGTTGTAAAGTTTCTGGCTATTCACCTCTGTACAGTGGGGAAGCGCTCAGGGTTCTGGAACAAGAGGCTGAGCTATCAACCTGAATGACTTTCCAAGAACATCCTAATACAGAGGATGTGGAGCTTGGGGAAAGACCAGAGCTGATTGACGTGGAATAATCTTCTAATCTGTCATCATCAATAGTTATTTGATTTGAAGTGTGACCTTCTTAAACATGCAGAATTCCGTGTATTTATGTATGTACCTATTTATGTGTGACTAACCCTGATATTAATTGGTTAAGATGATAAAGGGGAACCCGTGGCCTGTCATAGGGGAGCCGACTTGCAGTCATGAGGGTACAGTGGCATAGACACACGGTCCTGCCCCCCCCCAGAACCCAAGGGTGCTGGTGTTTCTAGGAAACTAAGTACTGATACAACTCTCAGCTCCCGTTGAGTTTCTGTAAACTCACTGCTTCCAGCCATCCCATGGGATTGAGGCCGAGAGCTGGATCTTCCAGGCCAGGGCGCATTGTTTCCACTAGTCAGCATGTGTCTGTGGGGTCATCTTTTGACTTCTGAGTGTAGGGACCTTCCCCACTCTTCAGCAAATCTGAGCAAACTGGTTCTACCCTTATCACCCATCAACCCCCAGAGGAAGAAGGGCTTTTTGTTCTTTCAAGGCTACCAGATGGTGGATGTTGCATGCTGGGAGAAAGGAATACTGGTTCTTTTTAGAGGGGTTCTTTGCCAGAGGGTGCCTTCAGAATCCCCAGGGGAGAAGGGGGTTTGACTTTCCACACACCTGAAAGCCCCTGAGGATGACACTGAGAGGCAAGAGTGTCTGAGAAGGAAGGACTGATCGTATGGGGAGCCCAAGTTGGGCAGGCTTGGAGCCGGACAAAGGGCAGCCCCAGGAAACAGTGCCAGTCCGTGATCATCAATGATGACCGTAAAGCCCAATTCTTTTTGAAGAAATTTCTCATCCGTTATCTCCAAGACACTATTGTCAGCTGGGTACGGTGGCGCACACCTGTGATCCCAGTGGCACGGGAGGCTGAGACAGTAGGATCGAAAGTTCAAAGCTAGCCTCAGCCTTGGTGTGGCACTAAGCAACTCCATGAGACCCTGTCTCTAAATGAAATAGGGCTGGGGACGTGGATCAGTGGTTGAGCACCCCTGAGTTCAATCTCTGGCACCACCACCACCCCCCAGAAAAAAAACAAAAATACTATCATCTTAAAAGATGAGGCTAGGACTTCTTTTTTAATAGTTGGAAAAACCAAGACCCAGAGAAGCTTGGCGATCTGCTCAGAGTCACTGATAACTCTTTCTTGGGTTTTCTGAATCCCAGTCTGGTGCTCTTCCCCTCGGCCCTCTCCTGCATCTGATGTATAGAATTGGGGAGTTCTGGGGAACGGGATGGGGTCTGCCTGGTCTGGGGCCAATTCCCACCCCCCTCCCCCGCTTCCTTCCCTGCCCTCCTGATTTCTGCTGTGACTAAGTTGCTGTGTCTCTGAGGAGGAGCATGCAGTGACAATATGAGGGCAGGGACTCCCTTTGGAGCCCTTCGGAGCCTTGGGTGGCTCCTCATACTATGGCTTACATCCCTTTGGTAATTAACCACGCCCTTTTGAGACGTAGATTCTGCGAAGGAAACCCTCTGAAATGGCTAAATCATGAAGTTTTTCTTGTACTAAACCTAGGGGGCCCTGGGCAACCCCAAGGAACGCAGCCCCCAGGCAGAGTGCCGCCACCACGCCGGCTCCCCCCTGGAACATCACTGCCACCTTCCTCTTCTTCCTCCTCCTCTTCCTCCTCCTCCTCCTCCTCCTCCTCCTCCTCCTCCTCCTCGGCTCCTCAGCGGCCGGGCGGCCCCACCGCCACCCACGGAGATGCGCCCTCCAGCAGCTCCCTGGCAGAGGCCCAGCCACCCCCAGCCGCTGCGCCACAGAAGCCCCAGCCTCACCCACAGCTCAAGTAAGAGACGGCTCAGCAGCTCCTCCCCCTCTTCCTGCCCCTCCCGCAGGCCTCGGGCTCCAGAGCTGCTAGAAAGCTCCTTCAAACAGGGCTTTGCCTACACATATTTTATTTTATTTTATTGCTGGTGTTTGTGTTTGCATTTTAGTGTGTGTGTGTGTGTGTGTGTGTGTGTGTGTGTGTTGTTGTTTTGTTGTTGTTTTTTTTTTTTCTTCTGGTGAGGGAAATGTTGACTAGGGAGAGGAGGGAAGAGAGAAATGAAAGTCTTAAGGTCTAGCTAGAAGCTCACACCCACCCGCTCTTCCTGGGGAGTGGCACTGCTCCAACACAGTCAGAGTCCCCTCTCTAGTCTTGTCCTACCCTCGAGTTTTGGTTGTCTTTTTTTTTTTTTTTAACCCATCTCCCACTCTCTTTTCTATTCCTTTTCTCTGTGTGCATCTCTCTCTCCTTCTAAAAAATACATTTTTTTTTTTTTTTTTTTTTTGGTTTCACACTCTTTCCTGCCCCTGACTCACACTTCAGGGTGTACAGTCCGCAGAGCTGCCCACAAGGAAAAGGGGAAAGTAGTCAGCTCCATTTCACCTTCAACTCTGTCCAAAGGAGATGTGGGCAGCGGAGGGGTTCCCAGATGGAGGCCCCAAGGAGCTCCTCTTGCGTTCCCTCATTCCCAGCTGTCCACCTGGAAGACCCCTCCACAGTGTACTGCTACACAGGGAAGCACTGGGGACCCCCGGGAAACAGCAGAGCTGTCCTTGGGAAAGGCGTTCAGTTCCTCCTGCTCCCCCAGAACAAGACTGCTGTCGCCTAAGAGGACAGGAGAGACCCTCCCATGCTTCTCAGATACGACAGATCTCTTTAGGGAGGGAGAAAAGGGGGCTTCAGATTTTCAGGACTCCAGTGAGCCACTTTGAGACCACCTAGTCACCACACCGATGAGAAAACCTTGCTCGGGGAGAGATTCGATGGATATTCTTTTTCAAAGCCCCTCTTCTAGTTAGCGCAGAGCCAGGGCTGGAGCTCGGGGGTCCAGATGGTCATTTTCTCTGGGCCTTCCAGTCCTGGGTGATGGGAAGGGCATCCCCCACTCCTCTCCCCTGCACCAGCCAGTGGGCCTCCCACGTTTTGCCTGCCCCTGTACCTGGTTTGCTGCGCATTGATTTTCGAGTCTCTCCTGCCTTCCCATTAGCCAGCCCTGCCCCAGCCCGAGGGCAGATCTTTGGGCCCTCACCCCCTCTAGGCTGAAGCTGTCAAACAGAGCCAGCTCTGATGACAAGCTGGAGGCCTGTACCCGGTGCCCTCTGCCTGCTTCGTGTGCAGAGGCCAGCATGCTGGGGCTCGTCCCCAGCCCTAATGAAAGGCAGGCCATCTGCTCGCAAGCCCTACAGAAGCAGCTTCTCTGGGCTGCGTCCAGCACTTAGGAGAGGGCTGCGGGGTCGCAGACGCCACCGGGAGGAGAGTTCTGGAACCGGAAGTCAGCAGGCAAGGGACTTGGTGGGAGTCAAGAAGGAGGCAAGCCAGGACACTAGAGAAGTCAGACCTGACGTCCCCTCAAGACTGTGGGCTTGACTCCCCGTGGCCTCAGACCTTCACGGTTTTCCCTTTGGCTCACTCACTGGTCTCCAAAGGGAAAAACAGGTCCCTAAAATGTGGTGGTTCAGTTTGTTTCATTAGCAAACTGCCTAATGATCACGTCCTGATACGCATCTCTCTTGCCCCTCCATGCCCTGGACCCACAGACCTCAAGTCAGGGCTGAGGCTTGCAGGGGTGACCACGCCCACTTTAAGGGCTGGATAATGGAGCTGTTAAAGAGGTTTTGGCCTAGACAAATGGTTCCTTTAGAGCCAGAGAATAGAGAGGAAAGAACCAAGAGGGCCTAGCGATCATTGGACCAGACACCTCCATGTCACAAGTGACAAACCAAGAGTCACGTGGTTTGCCCAAGGTCAGGCACGAGTGAGTGGCAGAACAGGACTTGGAACCAGACTCTTCCGATGCTGAAGCCACCACTCGGCAGCTGCTGGGAACAAAAAGGCGAGAGCCCACAGGCCCCTGGTCCCTGCCTCTTCGCAGAGGAGAAGGGTGTGATACTCCCGGATTAGTGCTTTCCAAGCCGGGGGGCCTCTGGAGTTCATCCCTCAGATATTTTGGCATTAAAGAGAAGTAAGAGGGCTAGGGATGCCCCTCAGCCCTAGTGCGCCTGCCTAGCATGCAGGAGGCCCACACTGCGAAAAAGTAAAATTCTTAAAAATAAAGGCTTTTGAGTCACCTCTTCTTCTTCTTTCCCGTCTCCTTCCCCCCCTTCTCTCTTGTCCCTTGCTGCCCCGTCCTCTCCTACCTTAGCAGCACCTAAGGTGAGGCAGTAGCATGAGGGCGTCCGAGCTCCCTGGTAGCACAGCCACTTCTAGCCCTGCCCTCTGTACCCGGCCTCCCTGGGGTGGGAGTGGGGGCTGTGTCGTCGTCCTCCCCGCCTCACGGGAGCACCACCCCCTCACATTCTCTCTGGTTTTTATCTTCAAGCAAGTCGCAGTCCCTGACAAATGCCTTCAGCTTCTCTGAGTCCTTCTTCCGGTCTTCGGCCAACGAGGACGCGGCCCAAGCGGAGACCATCCGGAGCTTGAGGAAGTCCTTTGCCAGCCTCTTTTCAGATTAGCTCTTCAGACACACGGGGGCCCCCGGCCCACCAGGAGGGCACCCAGACATTCACCAACAACAGTCAGCCACCCTTGGTGGCCGTGCCCATGACTGTGACGTGTGTGCCCCGTCCTCTGCTCCGTCGTGCTCAGTGATGTCACGCAGCCCAGAAAGGACCATGTGACAGACTCAGGGCAGGTGCCACCCAGAAGGGGGTACCTGGCGACAGAGGAAAGAGCTGCTCCCCTGTAGTTGTGAGCGCTTCCTTCCGTAGTCGTTGCTGTGAGTTTAGTGGCCTTATTGTGAAAGCGCCATTGTGTCTTCTTTCCATGAAGCCAGAATCCCTCTAGTTGAGGACTCCTGACAGCTTACCCCAGCCATAGGCAGTGCGAAGCATGCCCCCGCAGCCAGTGCCACCTGTGTGGGAAGTGTGAGCTTACCTAGCTGCACCATGGGCTCTGTGTTTTAAGAACCTTCCTGAATCCAGGTTCCTTGTCACAGCTTTTAAAGCACACTCGCCAACCCCCCCAACCCCACGATCCTTAGGCTGCTGTGGTGGCGAAGCACCTTAAATCTGTGACATTCCAGAAAACTAGATCTGCAGTGTCCTCTCTGGAGAGTGTTTCTTTTGTATGAGTGCAGTGACCTTGAACTCCAAAGCTACACCGTAGAGGAGAATGCATGCCACTATGAACAGCAGTATGCCCGGTTTTGTGTTCCTCACCTAATAAATGTCAGACCTTTGGTGTAATAAAAGCAGCAACGTTAACCAGCATCTGACTCAGCCATGAGGTCTCCCCTGGGCCACCCTTCAGGCTGAGAGCACATGAGAGGCATGCGTGTGCATTTTGTAAGTGTAGGGAATGAAAGCCTAGGAGGGTGAAGCTGCTTGTGTCAAGTGTGTGGGTGTGAGTGTGCCTGTAGGTACACACAAGTGTCTCTAAGGATGTGTCCGTCCTTAACATGCCGCTTACACTGGGCCTCCAACACACCCCGGCAAGTCGGCCTCCTCCAGGACAGCAAGCCTCCTTCCTTCAGCACCTCAGCATTTCTTTGTCACCTATTTTACTGAATCTGTAAACCGTGTCAATGTGCATATAGCACCCTTGCTCCTGTATTAGGCAACTCAGACCCACTTTTCTGGTCTACCGAGCTCCTCAGCTGAAGCCCACGGGGTGGTGCTAACAGCAGTGGACCAGCTGCTCTGGTGGACAGGGTCCACACAGGCGTCCTGGGGAGGCCTTCGATGGAGGTGGGCTCCCAGTGATTGTGCCCTGGCTTCTTCATGACTCCTTGATGCTCGAGTGTGTCCCCAAAGACCACAAAGGCTCTGAAGACCAGCACCACGTCGGCACTGATAAAAACAAATCAATCTATTCACATCAGATCTAAATGATTTCCTGTGCACGATACCCGTCCAAGTCAAGATAACACTCCTCCAAATGCCACTATCATGCTAAGCCTCCTCCCAAGCCATAGATACCAACACGTCAGAGGTGAATTTCCTTTCTAAGTCACACTCATCCCATGTTTTCCAGGATCAAGGATCGAGATGTGCAAAACAGGAGGTGGAGCCTCCCACTGAGTGGCACTTGAGCTGCGGTAGCCCTCACACAATACGCGTAACCAGGGCACAAACCAATCAAAAGGTGAGGTGGGGGCACAGCGAGGGTCAAGGGCATTGATCTGCAGGGTTCCTTGAGTTCCAACTACAGGGGCAGGGACGTTTCCTTCTGCCTCTTACCTCTTACCTCTGCGACTGGCTGGGCCTGAGAATGAAACCAACACAAGATGGGAGAAAAACAAATGCTTTTTTTCTCTTTTTGTAGCACTGGGGGTGGAACCCAGGGCCTCACCCATGCTAAGCCAGTGCTCTGTCTCTGAGTTACATCCCTACCCCAGCATATGCATTTTATGTAACATTTTTACACACACACAGAAGTCTTCATAAGAAAAGTGAAGGCCCGAAGAAGCTATTACACCCAAATGCCAGATTAAACAAAGAATGATAAATTGTAAGGATGTGTGACAAGACAAAAGGAATCTGGGCAAAAGCCAATAAATTGTGGGAAAGTCAATAGAAAATACATGGAGGAAACTAATGGAAGAGAAGTTACGAATCTTAGTAAGGTCTTGTTTGTACCAATCCATCGCTGCGTCAGTTCCCTGTCTCTGGTGCTAGAAACGTTCTCTTCCATCTTGTACTGGTTGGGGGTGAGACACCTTCCACGTGAGGAGTTTTAGATCATGCTTCAGGCATGAAGAGGGCCAGAGAATCCTCCCTATACCTGTCACTGCTTCACTGTTGAGTTCAAAATAAACAGTATGCTCTCAAAGAGGCTTAGTTTCAGGTGGCCTGCGGTGAACCCCTTCCCAACCAAGAATCCTCCGCTTATCATTGCTTCTCTCCCCCGATTACAAAGATTTTTAATAGAATGCATTCATTTACTCAAAAGCATTTATTGAGCACTTACTATGAGCATAAAGATTGTGATGGATTCGAAGAAATATCTACTAACACTTCCATAGTACCTGTTAAGTTCCAGGCGCTACTCTAACATGACGACAACTTAATTATTTCTTATGACCAGCCTATAGGATAAGTACTATTATTTTTACACATGAAGGAATGAAGGTACATCAGAGTTCAATAACTTGCTTCAGCTCACCCATCTGATCAGTGTGATAAAGCTGGAATTTAAACCCAAGCAATATAGGAGCAAAACTCATGGCCTTCATAAGTACACACCATATTAGCTTTGTTTAATCTAGCAGATGCAATAAAATATAATTTTATTAAATCTTGCATAATGCGTCACAAAATGAGACGGGTACACCAAAGATCTTCGCACCCACACCTGCCACCTCCTTCCTTCACCTTCCACTGGCCCAGGGAAAGGAGCAGCGGGAGAAGACTAAAGAACTCGTTACCAGCGCTGACCCCTTGTCCTACAACCATGAGTAACATACACTATACATCTTATTCGGATCAAATCTAATTCTGGTTCTTGAAAAATTACTCATTCTTCCACATGTGATGTCAGACCGAAAAAAAAACCACAAGTAGCTTATTTAGAAAATGAGTCAGCCTGGAGGAACTGCTGGGGTGACAAAAAGGGGAGGCCTTTACCATAGGTCATGCAGCACCCTAGTCCAAAGGACACATGGATTGTACCCAACCCTTACTTAGTATTGGGGCGGGACGGGGTGGGGGAGTTCCATTCAGACACGGGCCTCTTGGTACTTAAGAAAAATGGCCCCAGAGACGGGGAAATTGGTTCCTTACAACAGTCAAAAGGATGGGATCCTGTAAAGCCTGGTCACCGTTCTCTAGATTCTTTTTTTTTTTTTTTTTCTTCAAGATTTTGGCCTATAGGACAGTTGTGATGACCATGCGAATCACCTCTGCAATTTTGGGGTATATTCTACCTTCATCTTCACCCCAGATTAATAAATATAGAAAGCCTCATCTATGTCCTCATGGAACTCAAGTCATCTCCTTGGGTCAATGTAAATTAATTCTATCCACTATGTATTTATTCACAACTGTTTTTATAAACTAGTTTTTTGGGGAGGCTACTGAGGGTTGAACCCAAGGTTGCTTTACCACTGAGGTGCATCCCTAAACCCCCTTCCCCTTTTTTTTTTGAGAAAGGGTCTCACTGTGTTGCTGAAGGTCTCACTAAGTTGCTGAGGCTGGCCTTGAATTTGTAATCCTCCTGCCTCAGCCTCCCAAGTCGCTGGGATTACAGGCGTGCGCCACCCACCTGACTGCTCACAACTCTTTATTGTGTACTTCCTAAGTTTCACGGGAGGAATATTAAAAAATGAGTTAAACAAAGCCTCTGCTCTTACAAAGGTTACTGCCAGCAAGGGAGATATAAGAAAATAATGGAGTCAAAATATTAGCTTGGAAAAAAATGAAACTTGACAGTTGATGGTGAGGATATGAGAAACGGAACTTACACATGGCCAGAGGAGCACGTGTTGGTCTACCACTTCAGGGAACAATTTGGCAACATCTCATGCACAAACCCTATGATTGAGCAATTCTCTCTCTGGACACTTACACCAGAGAATCTCTTCACAAGAGGAGGCAAGTCAGAGAATATTGATGAAAACACTGAAAAATAAAATTGAAGCAACCAACCATCTCAGTTAGATATCACTTTCCTATGTTCACATGTGCATATACACCAGTGAAACTCCACATCATGGGGCTGGGATTGTGGCTCAGCGGTAGAGCGCTCGCCTAGCATGTGCACGGCCAGGGTTCGATCCTCAGCACCACATACAAATAAACACATTGTGTACAACTAAAAGCAAATAAATAAATATATTAAAAAAAGAAACTCCACATCATGCACAACCTCAAGAATGAAATCCTAATTAAACTCCATGTACGAATAATATGTCAAAACACGTACTACTGTCATGTATGTCTAAAAAGAACAAATAAAAAAATTTAAAAAAAAAACAAAAACATCTCAAGGCCGGGGTTGTGGCTCAGTGGTAGAGAGCTTGCTTAGCATGTGTGCGGCACTGGGTTCAATCCCTGGCACCACATAAAAATAAAAACAAATAAAATAAAAGTATTGTTAAAAAAAATCTCAGGGAATTAAAACACAGGCTCCCACCTGTAATCCCAGCATCTGGGAGGCTGAGGCAGGAGGATCTCAAGTTCAAAGCCAGCCTCAGCAATGGCGAGGCACTTAGCAACTCAGTGAGACCCTGTCTCTAATAAAATACAAAAAAGGGCTGGGGATGTGGCCCAGTGGTAGAGTGCACCTGAGTTCAATCCCTGGTACAAAAAAACAAAAACAAAAACATATATGGTGGTTTGCTCATAAATAGGAATATTATTAGTCCCAGCTACTTGGGAGGCTGAGGCAGGAAGGTTTCTTGAATTGGGAGGCTGAGGCAGGAAGGTTGCTTGAACCCAGGAGTTCAAGACTAGCCTGGGCAACAAAGCAACACCCCATCTTAAAAAAACAAATTTAAATAAATAAATAAATAAATAGGAATATTATATAGGAGTTAAAAATATGTGAGGAATTCAGATGAGCTCAGATAAGATATGGAAGGAGAAGAAGATGGCTAAGCAAGTGGAAAAGGGATGCCAAACAGCATGTGTCACCATGGAGCAAGCTTCCAGCTTAGGATCAGAAAAGACTGCAGCCCAGAAGTGAGCAGTGCCCAGCTCACAGGACAGAAGGGCGTGGCAGCTGAAGGAATGGGGCATAGAATACAGTCACAGAACTTTGTGGCTGGAAGCAGCATCTAAAGCTGTCCCCTTATTTTACAGATGAGCAAATGGAGGCCCAGACACTTGAGGAGTTTGCCAAGGTAACAAAGGGGGTTAGTACTAGCAGCAAATGTGCCTTCTTCCTGGATGTCTGAGGGGTCATTCAGGACATGGTCCTTCCTAAGAGTAATGAAATTGGTTTCATTTCCGGGGCCCCCCAGGGAGGGAGAGTTTGTGGGAACATTTCACAGAAGCCCAGAGGAAATAGAAGGAGATGGTGCCGGGCAGTGGGAAGAGCCTAGGTTTTGGAATCAAATCTGCATCTAAATCTTGGCTGTGCTAATTACGAGCTAATTGGCTCTGCCCAATAAGTTATACAGCTTTTCTGCATGCCAATTTTAAGGAAACTACTTTGCAGGGCAGTTTAAGAATTAAATGAGCTATTTGGGTGTGGTGGAACACACCTGCAATCTCAGCCATTGGGAGGCTGAGGCAGGAGGAGGTTATCACAAGTTCAAGGCCAGGCTGCGCAATTTAGCGACACCCTGTCTCAAAAAAAAAAAAATTTTTTTTTAAAGGGGTGGCGGGGAGCTGAGGATGTAGCTGAGAGGTAGAGTGCCCCTAGATTCAGTCCCCAACACCATAACATTTAAAAAAAATTTTGTAAATAATTAAATGAGCTAGGGGCTGGGGTTGTGGCTCAGCGGTAGAGCACTCACCTAGCACCTACAAGGCCCTGGGTTCCATCCTCAGCACCATGTAAAAACAAATAAATAAATAAATGATAAAGGTGAAAAAATGTTAAAAAAAATTAAATGAGCTAACAACACGCTAACACTGGTTGGCAGGTTGGCACACGAGACAATCACAAGAATCCCTCTCTGTCTCAGAAAAAACACACAAACTCTCCTTCCCCAGGTTTCTTCCCAGAACAGCCAAACAAATGCCAATCATGCCTTTCTCCAGCTCCTGTAACCAGGCGGGCCTCCAGGGCGATTTCAGCACATCTGGTACTTTCCCTGGGGCCATGGCCTTTAAGTTGAATTGGTTAAATTGAGTTGAGAGTGGACACCTGGAGAGGCAGATACTGCTGCCAGGCATCCCACTAGCAACTCCCCCACCACCCCGGCACCACCCCCCACCAAAAAAAAAAAAAACCCATGACAGCTATAGAAATGACAACACAAACTCCATGTGTCTATCATAGACTCATTTTTAAACACACCCTACCACACTCCTGCAGTGATGTATTTCCATCAAAGCAATTCCTTTGAGTGGCTAAAACATTTATTCCAGTAAGGCTGCTGCTTATAGGCATTAAATGATTGCCCGCAGATCTGTGGTACATTTGTTAGATTTCTAAAACTCTTCTGAAACCCTTGGGAAAAATTTTTTTTCACCTTTATTTTATTTTTATTTATTTGTTTTTACATGGTGCTGAGGATGGAACCCAGGGCCTTGTAGGTGCTAGGTGAGTGCTCTACCGCTGAGCCACAACCCCAGCCACTAGCTCATTTAATTATTTACAAAAATTAAAAACTGCAAAGTTGGAGATTGCTGCACAAACCATTCTGTGTTTTCTGCATATTGTGTGTTTCAGCCGGGTCTCAACACACACACACACACAGATTAACAATCATTTCTTAGCTCACGCCTGTGATTCTCAGCACTTGGGAGGCTGAGGCAGGAGGATCGCGAGTTCAAAGCCAGCCTCAGCAATGGCGAGGCTCTTAGCAACTCAGTGAGACCCTGTCTCTAGTAAAATAAAAATGGGGCTGGGGATGTGGCCCAGTGGTTGAGTGCTCCTGAGTTCAAGCCCCAGTACCAAAAAGAAAAAGAAAAAATCATTTCTTAAGGGGTGAATTTTTTAAAACATATTTTTAGTTGTTGATAGATCTTTATTTTATTTATTTATATGTGGTGCTAAGAATCGAACCCAGTGCCTCACACGTGCCAGGAAAGAGCACTACCGCTGAGCTACAACCTCAGCCCTAGGGGGTGAATTTTGATTTAAAAACCCTTAAAAGCCTTTTGGCATCAGATCTCATGATTAAACTGGATAATATATAAGATCCAAAACACAACGACCCTCAATTAATGAGATAATGTTTCATGGCTCGTAAACTGAAGCAAATGAATTCCAGAAAAGGAGTCTCAGATGTGTTTTGAGTCGTTTCCCTTTGAAATAAACGTCTTAGTCCCATCTAAGTTGTTGATTTCCAAAGAGAAAAGATGCATTCCAAATCCTGTTAAGAAATAAACAGCCGTAATTCCGTCCAACTGACAGATTACAGACTACACGCAGAATAATGTTTTTCCCCCTGAAAAAAATTCTCCATCTCCATCCCTTACATTTGTATACACTTAGCTGTTCACCCAGCACCATACAGTGGAGAGGTAATTGTTTCTCACAATACCCCCAGGAGGCTGTCCCTCACTATAGTTGACTTCTAGATCTGAGCTTTGGGCTCACACGTGAATGGTACTGTTCCTTTGACAAATCTCCTTGGACTTGAAACCCATCGCTGGTAAACGTATGGAAAAATAATGCAGCCAGTCATTCCCTCTGGTTTACCCTCCTCTTATTCAACACCGTATCAGTTCAAGAACTTGCTTTCTATCTCACGTAGATATTGATATAGTCACACACACACACACACACACACACACACACACACTTGTCCACCGATGTGTATTTTCAGGACTCTTTTCTTCTATGATTTTGTGGGAACTATTCCCCAGCCTGCCACCTTTATCAAGGCGATAACCTAAGGGCTCTCCCTGTTACAGGGGCCTCACCCCACGTGTAAATGAATGCTCCCCGGGGAACCCCGCCCCCTGGTCATTTTCGGCCACTTCCATATCCACACACATCTCTTCTGATAAGAATTCCCACCAATCAGCTAACTCCTCCAGGCAGTTCATAGCAGAAAGCCACAGCTACCCCAGTGGATCAGGTTAACTTCCATGAGCACCTGACAAACCCTAGTTTTTCCAGCTCTCCTTCCTAGGGGAGGGAGATCGGATTACTGTTGGGACATTGGGTTACAAGTTGGGACTTCTCCGATCCTCCCTGGAGCCCCTTGGTAAGGACATAAAATTGCGAGGCTAGGTCCAGTGAGGATCCGCAGATAGCTCAGCAAATCCTGATCTACAAAGACTCCAAAGACCTCACCCCA
>CM046675.1:25002492-25027690 GCA_025594165.1 Tamias sibiricus
TATAGAGGAGGAAAAAGTTTATTTGAAGGCTCACAATTTCAGAGATCTTCTTCCATAGAAGGCCGGCTCCCATTCCTTGGGACTTGAGGTGAGGCAGGAGAGGGTGGCGGAGGAAAGCAGCTCTCCTCACGGTGACCAGGAGACAGAGAGACTTCACTCTCCAGATACAAAATATATACCCCATAGCCACGCCCCAATTCCCATTTCCTCGAAGCCACACCCCACCTGCCTCTAGTTACCACTTAGTTAATCCCATTGGGGATTAATTCACTGATTAGGCTAAGGCTATAACCCAATTATGTCTCTTCCAAACCTTCTCGCATTTTTTCACAAGTGAACTTTTGGGGGACACCACATCTAAACCATAACAGAGAGACACTGTCTCAAAATAAAAATAAAGAGGGCTGGGGATATATCTCAATGGGTCCAATGCCCAGTACAGGGCATTGAAATCTGGTTTGCATGATTTCTGAAGACAAGTTGGAAGTCGTTATTTTATCTTTCCCCCTATACATCGTGTCTTTTTCTCTGGCTGCTTTTAAGATATTTTTTGTAACTTGATTTAAGCAAATCGATTATAATGTACCTTAATATAATTTCTTTTGTGTTTGTCTTATTTGGGATTCTTTGAGCCACTTGGATTTGCAAGGTTTTTTTATAAGCATTTTGGTTTTTTTAATTTATTTTTTCAAATTTGAAAGAAATTTCCCTTTATCTCTTCATATTTCACCCTGTTCCTTCTTTGGGTTAGACATTAGGCCTACTTGATGCTGTCACACAAGTCACAAAAAGGCTCTGTCCATTTTTTTCCCCAGTCTTTTTCTTTTGTAGTTAGACTGTAATTTCTATAGCTACAGCTTCAAGTTCCCTGATCTTATTTCATATTATCTGAAGTACTCGAATACCTTTATGTGAATTTTTCATATCCGATATTATACTTTTTTCAATTCTCAAAGTGCCTATTCAGCTCTTTTATGTGTCTCCGTTGTACTCAGACTTTTATTGAAACACTTGAATACATTTACAACAGCTTTTCAAGTTCTCATCTCATAATTTCCATCATTTCTGTCATTTTTAGTGCTGTCCCTATGACTAATTTTTTTATAGTTTTTTTTTTTTTTTTTTGTAGCTGAACAAACACCTTTATTTTGTTTATTTATTTTTATGTGGTGCTGAGGATTGAACCCAGGGCCCCTCACATGCTAGGTGAGGGCTCTACCGCTGAGCCACAACCTCAGCCCTGTAATTTTATTATAGTTTTTAAGTCACATTTCCTATTTACTTACAAATCTATCAATTTTTTTTTAATTTTATACTAGACATTGTGATGTTTTATTGAACATTAAGATTTTTGTTATCTTCCTTCAAAGAGTATTTTTGGAGGGTTATTGGCAGGCTGTTAAATTACAGATCAGTTTGGTCCGCAGTTGTTTTTTTTTTTTTTTTAAATTTTATTATGTGGGCATAGAATAAGTTTAATCTACAGTCAGTGTAGCCCTACTTCTAAGGCTTAGGGTGTGGTGGTGCACACCTGTAATTCTAGCAGCTGGGGAAGCTGAGGCAGGAGGATCACGAGTTCAAAGTCAGCCTCAGCAACTTAGCAAGGCCCTAAGCAATTTAGTGAGACCATGTCTCTAAATACAAAATAAAAATGTCTGGGGAGGGGCTGGGGTTGTGGCTCAGCGGCAGAGCGCTTGCCTTCCATATGTGCGGCCTGGGTTCGATCCTCAGCACCACGTAAACATAAATGCATTGCATTGTGTAACAACTAAAGTAAATAAATAAATATTTTTTAAAAAAAATGTCTGGGGATGTGGTCAGTAGTTGAGCACCCCTGGGTTCAATCCCTGATATATAAAAAAAAAAAAGTACATACTTGAACTTCTCCTAGCATTGTTTGGGTTCTCTGAAATGCTTAGCTTATAATTCCCTAATAGTTATTATATTTTCCCCAGTAGTTTTTATTTCCCTTCTTGTGTGCTTTCATTCCACAGATGCTCAGTTTAGTCTAAAGAGAAACTCGTGCAAATTCCTGGGTCATTTTCTCTGTAGCTTCTTCCTCGCTGTCCTCCTGTTCCGTGCACTCCATCTCCTCGGCCTCCCAGAGCTTTAATCGCTGCCTCCTCACTTAGCAAGACCCCCATATTCTGTTTGAGTGTCCCCCACCAAGATGGGAATTCAGAAAGCTGATCGCAGGACTTAGCTAATTTACTTTGTTTCTGAAGGATCCCAGTCCCGTGCTGTCTGTTCTCATGTCTAGAAATCCTTGTTTCACACACTTTGGGCCACTTTTCTGGTTGTTTACAATGGAAGGTGAGGACTGGTACCCATCATTCTGCCATATTCCTGGAAGCAGAAGAACTATAATCTGCTCTCCGCTCTCATGGAACAATGACAGTCTATGGCTGTGTTCCCACTCTAGGTAAAGGAATGAGTGAATGAATGAATGAATGAATGAATTAAATATAGTAAAATAAATTGTCAATAGTGAACTCAAATCCCCTATTGCTTGGAGAAGCTTTAACATTGCACCTGAAGCCAGATGCTTTAAATCATGTCGCCAGTTTAATGTGAGGCCCCTTCTTCCTCCTGGGCCATGCATATTCCAGAAATCATCTCTTTGCAATTATCCTTTAATTAATCATTAACTCCACTGAAATGCCACTTCCAATGGCATCAGTTGTATTCCTTCCAACATAGAAAATTAGGACTATGAGTGTTAGAAAGTTAGAGGATGTTCCAAATCTGACTTATTTCACTAACGTGCAAATAATAATGCTCTAATGTGCTCCAGTAATATTAAAAATTAGTCATCCAATGATGCTTTGGAGGGTAGACACACACCCATTTTTGCTGGCCATTTTACAAATAAAAGAAGGTGTTTCTTTATAAAAGTATAAGATTCTGCCTTGGGGATTGTGGCCTGGCTGGATTTGTGTTTTGTTAATCATGGGGACCATGCTTAAGTGTTTGCGTGGGTCTCCATATTTCATGTGTATTTTCTAATAGATAGTCTGCTCTCCAAGGCTTCTAACATACTGTGTGTTTTTACCAAGTTAAAAATTAATTGCTAGGGCACTCATGAAACTGACTCTCTTAGATATGAGAATCTATGATTTGGATTCATTTGTGTTTTGTCTGCTAATGTTGATCAACTTAATGCAGGAAGGTAACTAGAGGAGGCAAATTATTTCTGCTATTTAATCCTCGTTCAAGTGCATTAAAGACTCAGAATAGGCCAAACTTAGCTGAGAACTAGGATGGCTTAATTTGCAGAAACATTTCGGTATAGAGTGTGTTGCTCTTTTCACACTCAGAAACACAGAAATTCATGTGAATGTCAAAAAATGTCACATAGGGCTGGGGATGTGGCTCAGTACTAGAAAGTTTGCCTGGCATGCATGAGGCCCTAAGTTCCATCCCCAGCACTCCCTCCCGCTAAAAAAGGTCATATAAATGAAGGACAAAGTCTGTTTAGTGAGGGAGAACAGATTTTCATGCATGTAACATTCTAGGGTTCCTAATTGTTTTCATGGAATACATATCTTGAAGGAATGTCAAAGAGATTTCAAGGTAAAAAAAAAAAAAAAAAAAGTTCAAGTCCAGTTCTTCAGTGGCCTTCAGGTTTCTCAGTACATCCTAGTTCTTTGACTTTATGAATGGAAAAAGGTGGCATGTATCCACTGGCTTAATCTAAGGTGTCAACAATCCCTCTGTGAAGCTATTGAAATAAGAGGAGTGCCCACAATTACTAAAGATCTTCCGGTGATAAAAGAGCAATTGCATAAACTTCTGGCTGTGTGTATCAGAATGATTCAGCATTTTGCACACACAAAAATGAATTCCCTCGGCTTTCCAGTTAGGCAAATTTTCAGGAATACCTTCTCCTCACATGCAGGTGAGTCAGTTGAAAGATGACAACTGTTCACCCTGCCACTGTCATTGCCTCTGAAAGCTGGCCCCCACATCTGTGTACCATGCGTTCTTCAGATGAGCTTTCTCCCTGGACTGATGATAAGGCCTGAGCCGAGTTCTGCAGGCTGGCAAGAAGTTTTTCTAAGCCAGGTTAGCAAGGGTGAGGTGCGATGGCTGGGTAGGCAAAGAGCATGCTCAGAACTCCTTGCAATCCAATTGTCTAATTCACCTGGAAGAATTTGTACCTGGCCTCTTGCTTATCAAGCATGCTCCCCAGGGGATCTGATTAAGGAAGGAAAGAAATAAGATACAGAGGCACTGCCACACATCTGTGGTGTGAACATCTACCCACTAAAGCCTTCATTGAAGCCGTGCCCATTAATTAACCTCTAACTTCCATGCCCGTGCATGCACGGCCCTATAGAACTTTGAGAGAATGAGGTGCATTCTGGGTAGCCAAGTTTTCCAGATGGCCATGAAGAACAGTCAAGCTTTTACAAAATTATTGTGGGCTGGGAACGTAGCTCAGTGGTAGAGCCTGTGCTTAGCATGTGTAAGGTCTTGGGTTCAATCCCCCAGCACCATTAAAGAAACAAAGAACTGCCGGGCGTGGTGGCGCACACTGTGATCCCAGCACTTGGGAGGCTGAGGCAGGAGGATCGCGAGTTCAAAGCCAGCCTCAGCCATGGCGAGGCACTTAGCAATTCAGTGAGACCCTGTCTCTAATAAAATACAAAAAAGGGCCAGGGATGTGGCCCAGTGGTCGAGTGCCTCTGAGTTCAATCCCTGGTACCCCCAAAACAAAACAAAACAAAAAACCTATTCTGGAAGGAAATTCTTCTGAAATTTGTTTTTCCATTATAAACAAAATGTACATAGTAGTGTTTTCTAGAAGACAGATGACAAATATCTATCATAGTAATGAGTTATAATGCAATGATCCCCTCAGGCATATTGAGATACAATGACATTTTTTTTTCCCCTGCATTAAGTGGTTCCAAGACTCCTGGGCCCTTTAAGTTTGAGGAATTTTTATTTCCTATCTCATGGCATTTTCTTTGGTTCCTCCCTCACATGTGTATTGTTAATAACATTTCCTGTGATTAAGAGGTTTTTAAAAATACCTCTTAATTTGTTATTTTTAAATCGATCGTGGACATAGAAACTATTACACCCAGGTTTCTTGTACGGAGACTCTCCTATGATTTAAAGTTCATTGATTTTTTTTATCAAGTTATTTGCTTGCTTATCATCTATACTCCCTAGGGGACCTGGAGCATAGACTTGGTGACATCTACTGTCTGCTTGAAAACAGTTTTTTACTTTCTTTTGGGGGACCCATGTGTTCCAGATAGGTGGGGTTACTTGGGAGCCGAGTTCTTAGTAGTTGAGGTTTCCTGACTATATTTTATATTTGTGTGTGTGTGTGTGGGTCGGGGGGGGGGGCTAGGGGAATTGAACCCAGGGCCTTGGGCATGCGAGACCAGCACTCTACCAACTGAGCTATATCTCCCGCCAGCTGTAGTTTTGTGTTGTTGTTGTTTTAATACATTGAAGAGTTACTTCCCATACTGCCAAGCAAAGGAACGAGTGCTATAGTGCAGGGCCTCACATTCCCCACTTCAGGACTGAGCCAGTCTGCTCCAGCAGCTCACAGCCCTGGATGCTTGAAGCCCACAGTCAAGTTTCTCTGGGGTATTTGCCTTCAGTCACAAGAAACTTCTTCCCCCGCAAGCTTATGTGCCCTCCCCAGGTGAGTTCATAGCCAGTGTCCAGTAGGTGTGGGGATTCAGAGCCCCACCTCCCTGCCTTGACTAGAGCTAGCGCAGAAAGGCCATCCCACTCCAGAACTTTCTGTGACTGGCTGAGGCCTCTATTGCAACTCTTTCATTCCCTCTCCTTCCTTTACAGGTATTGCTCTGAGGGTTCCCAGAGAACCTCCCACAGGCACATCTCCATCTCAGCCTGTTTGGGGTGGGGGGAACCTGCATTGAGAGACACGAATGACAAGAGAATCCTAGAGTAGAGGTAGAGGATAGAGTGGGAGGGAGGAGGGTCAGGAAAATGGAGAATCAGTGACATGAAATTGACCAAACTAACCCATGTACATAGACGAATATGCCACAGTAAACTCCATCTTTCTGTATATTTTTAAAGCACTAATAAAAAAAAAAAAAAAAAAAAACTACAAATAAATAGAAAACCAGGAGACTAGAGGAAAGAGAACTGGGAGATAGGAGAAGAGGGAAATGGGAAGTACAGAGACTGCATTGGAGCAAATTACTATTCCATGGTTGTGCCGGGCGCAGTGGCACATACCTGTAATCCCAGCACTTGGGAGGCTGAGGCAGGAGGATCGCAAGTTCAAAGCCAGCCTCAGCAATGGCGAGGCGCTAAGCAACTCAGTGACACCCTGTCTCTAAATAAAACCCAAAATAGGGCTGGGGAATGTGGCTCAGTGGTTGAGTGCTTCTGAGTTTAATCCCCAGTACCAAAAAAAAAAAAAATAAAATAAAATAAAATAAAAATAAATAAATAAATTCCATGGTTGTATGATTGTCAAAATGAACCCCAATATTATGTGTAACCACAATGTTCTAATTTAAAAAAAAGGAAGAGAAAGGAATAAAGCCTGCCTGCCTAGATTGAGTCTATCACAGTACTGTTGCAGGAGTACTTATGCTTGATAATAAGTGAAACTGGAACTTTTGAGATGAAACTTTCGCTTCTGGCCAGTGGGCCTCTGCTACAGAGACGCACTGTAACTTTTCAGGGCAGGCCATATCCTCCAGTGTGGCAATTTCACCCCAACAACTCACAGTCATCTTTTTTTCTTTTTCAGAATTCTAGCCTACAAAATTTAGAAAATGAAATCCATGGACCAGGAATGAGAGTGCGAGAGTAGCTTATTGAAAACAGGAACAAACCTACTGCCTGCAGCAGGAGCTGACCAAACAGTTTTCTCCCCATTCCTGTAGGTGGTTTATATATAGCACTTGGTTCAATTCTATTGGTCCAAACTTATGCTAATTAGGGCTTAGAAATGTGCTAACGCTATTGGTCCAGTTTATGCTAATTAAGGCTTGGAGAGCTATAACACCATAGGTCAACTCTCCTCCGGACCATTCCGTCTGCCCCACTTCCATTTTCTCCTTGAAGGTGAGAAGCCGGAAGTGGAAGTCGTCAGATGGTCTGCTTTGCAGCTTCTCACCTGCGGTGCTGTGTGGGGTGGGCTTCTGCAGCAGGCATGCCAGCTCTCGCCACCAAAGAGTGACAGGTCAGCAGGCTTTGGCGGGCAGGACCTGTTTTCCTCACGTCTACATGGTGGGTTCCACGCAGGCACGGGCCATGCTTGCCGCCGCTCTTAAGCCCACTTGGGCTGCTGGGTTGCCACTCTGCCACCATTTCTCAGCAAGGACAATGTAGGCTGGTGTTGATCCAAGACGCAAAGAAAAGACCACCAACTCCAATTTTAGATTAAAGCAAGCTTATATTGTATACATATAAAGAGAGCTGGCCAGGGCTGCCCCTCCCAAACATTGGGCTTGGGGTCAGCCCCGCTCTCCGGGAAGACAAGGTTTTTATAGTTCAAAGAGTTACAGAAAATCTTGGGAACTTACAGCTAACAAGGTCAGACAGGTGTAATTCAAAGCAAGTAGCAAACTAATATCTACATGGCATTGCATTCCAAGAAAAAAAGGGGAGTAATAGTTAAACCCCACATCAAAAGTTTTATGAGGCACCGTTAGTTTGAGAGAGAGAGAGAGTTGTTATCTGGTCAAGGACAGCCAGGCCTGAGCGAGCTCAAGGCCTGGGAATGAATGCCAGACAATAAGCTCAAGCCAAATAAGAATCCTAGCATTTCATAGAAAACTGAAGTGGGCTTTTCATAACTTTTTGACAGGATGGCTCCCAGTCTTAAGATGGAATTAGGCTGGTTTATCATTCCCCCCTTTTTTTTTTTTTTTTTACTACTTTTCAAATCTTTGAAAGGGGAGTAATCATATAGGCTAATTTTATCGATGGTACATAATAGAATTAAATTGCAGCCCAATAAACCGGGAGCATATAGTTAATAACACATGGACCAATAACTAGTAAGAGAAGGATACAAATTATAGGACCTAAGAGAGAAGTTAACCATGGAAACCAATCTCCAAGCCTAACCAAGAATTACTCGTTTTAATTTTGTTAACCTCCTGTCTTATCTCATCTACCTGTTGTTGGATAACGTTAGAATAATCTGTAACATTAAAACAGCACATGCCTGGGAATTGTTGGCAACCCAAGTGATGTTTCAATAAAAGAAAATCAATAACCGCTCTATTTTGTAACATTGAGGTTCGAAGTTCTTTCATCTCTTGATTAATTTCTGCCAAAACTTGTGCAGTAAGGTTAGCTGTTTTGCTAAAACTACAGGCTAATTTTGTGATTTCTCTTTTGTATTCCTATAACTAGACCCGGAAGTGGCAAAAGAAAGGCTGCTGCAATTGCAGTGTCTAGTGGGTCCTAGGAGGATTAAATTGTCATCGCAGTTGGGAGGGCAGACTTCGGACCATTCGGTGGGGAGCTGTCAGAGATGGCAGTAAAAGGAAAGATCCGTCCAATAGAACAGATCCCAGAAAAGTTTGTAGGCAAAGCCTGGAAAGTTGCTTTATTACAGAGAAAAAACCCATCCTGTTGGCAGTCGTTTGCCATTGGGTAGGGAGATATTTTGCTCAATAGAACAATTGGGGGGGATCGGGGAAGGATGCAATCTATGCATAAACAATGCTTTTGAATAACCAGTGAAGCTGGCAAAGCTGGCTCTGCATGGTATACTGGCCAGTCTTGCTGCGTTGCTCTATCACCAGTGACTTTAACATAGTCAGTATATTTTTACAGATAGACCCATAAGATTGTTAGCTAGCAATTGATGGATGGAGTTTCCTTCTTGTACACAGAAGGAACTTTTGTCCATAGTGTCAACAGCCAATTGTAACCAAAAATTTTGAGTAGTAGTTACAGAATTTAGGGGACTCACAGAAACATCCACCTTTAAAGTAGCTTTTGAATAAACAGTATCTATTGGGGGCCCCTTTTTTTAGCTTAGTACAGGAATACTGTCCTGAATCTTGAGGGTGAGCAGAGTATTTATAGATTCCAAAATTTATATTATCCCCTCGAGATTGGTCTGTAAGATTTCTCCATGGTCCCTCCCTGAATATCTGACTAAAAATTTCTTGGTTATCTTTATACCATTTGATAGGGCCAATTACTGGATCTTGACAAGAGTAAGTACAATTTAGTATTAGTGGAGATCCTGCAATAGCAGGTCCTTCTTGGGCTACAGATGGGGTACAAGGTTTGTTGAGGCCAGCATGGCTAAAACCCAAGGATACATGTATACTCCAACAGGCAAAAATTATTAGCATAATGCTTATAATAACAGGGAAAGCAATAAGAATCTAGTGACAAAATATTAAACCTTAGTAATTTTAACTTTAAAAGGCCCACGCTCAGTCACTTTCCACCTCTGGCTGCTGGATTCTCTTCCAGTGGGTTCTTCCTCCGTGGTTTCTGTAGGTGCCTTCTTTAGCTGTGAGTGATGGATCCAGGCAGGAATACCAGCAACTTTGACGGCAGTAGGAGTGCGGAGAATCACGATGTAAGGGCCCTTCCACCTGGGCTCAAGGCTGTTAGTTCTCAAACGTCGTATCAGCACAGCATCGCCTGGTTGGAATGAATGATCGGGCAGTCTGTGTCCAACGGGCTGAGCAGCCTGGACCTGGGGAAAGATCTTATCTATGATTAGTTGTAGCCCTTTGAGTGTTTCTGAGATTGGAATGTCTCCCATCAGATCTTGGTGTACTCTGGGAACCAAAGGCGGTGGCCGCCCCATAAATTATTTCATAAGGGGTAAATTTTTCCCGGTAAGGAGTGCAACGGGCCCTTAAGAGAGCAAAAGGCAGGAGATCAACCCAGTTACCACCAGTCTCAAGTATTAATTTAGTCAAAGTTTCCTTTAATGTTTCTATTCATCCTTTCTACCTTCCCTGAACTTTGAGGATGGTACATACAATGTAATTTCCAATTTATATTCAGGGCTCTTGAAATTAATTGAGATAATTTGGCCGTGAAGGCCGGGCCATTGTCAGACCCCAAAGTTAGAGGAAGGCCAAATCTAGGAACAATCTCAGTTATTAGTTTTTTAACTACTATTTGTGCTGTTTCTGTTCGAGTAGGAAAGGCTTCTACCCAGCCTGAGACAGTTTTCAACAAAGACTAACAAGTATTTATATCCATATAGTCCTGGTTTAATTTCAGTAAAGTCCAATTCCCAAAATTCACCAGGTACAGTACCTTGACTTCTGTTTCCCTGTGGAAGATGGTTCTTTTTAGCATTTACCTGTGCACATGTCATGCAGCGATTTGAAATGTTCTGGAGTATCCCTCGGTGTCCCGGGAACCAAACGTGGGGTGAAATTAGTTCTGAAGTCTTCTTGGGGGGATAAATGCATCGCCTGATGAAGATCAGTTAACCACTTTCTTCCTAAAAGCTTAGGCATGCAAATTTTCCCATCTGGGAGAGTCCACCAGCCGTGACAGTTTTGTTGGGCTCCCATAGAGGAGTATAAGTTTATCTCTTCAGTAGTGTATGAAGGAGTTTTCTTCCTCAATTTTAACTGGGAGTTTGGGGCAATTTGAGAGTTCAAGAATAGTTTGACATTTTGACTCCCCAAGGGCTATTTCCCTGGCTGTTTGATCGGCCAAGTTATTACCTTGGGTCTGGGGGCTATTGTCTTTACGGTGTCCAGGCCAGTGGATAATAGCCAGTTTATCTGGTAACCAGATAGCCTCCAGTAATTGAAGGATTTCTTGTTTATTTTTGATAGTCTTTCCATCTGAAGTTAAAAATCCCCTTTGTTTGTATATCTGTCCATGCACATGTACTGTAGCAAAAGCATAATGGCTGTCCGTGTAAATGTTTACCCCGTTTTCCTTCTGCCCATCTCAATGCCTGTGTTACTGCAATGATTTCTGCTTTTTGGGCTGATGAGCCTCTGGGCAAAGCCTGTGCCCAGATAATTTCTTTTTGGCCCGTAAACAACTGCTGCTCCCGCATACCTTATTCCATCCCGGACATAACTGCTACCATCGGTGTAAAGGTCTGCGTCTCTGTTGGTGAGAGGAATGTCAGTCAGGTCTGGTCGGGTACCTTGGATGACATCCAGCATCTCTGAGCAGTCATGAATTGGCTCCTCTGGGTTATCATCAGGCAGCAGGGTTGCAGGATTGATTGCCAGGGATTTACTGAAGGTCAATCTGTCCTTGTCTAGAAGGAGAGCTTGGTACTGAGTGAGACGGGCATTTGACATCCATCGACTGGTGGCATCCCTCAATAGGGTTTCCACTGTGTGAGGGGCAGTCACAGTGAGAGTCTGCCCCAGAGAAAGTTTGTCTGCTTCCTTTACCAGTATTGCAGTAGCCGCTATGGCTCGTAAACAAGGGGGCCATCCTGATGCTACAGGATCCAGCCTTTTTGAAATGTAGGCAATTGGTCTTTTCCATGGCCCTAAATTTTGGGTAAGAACTCCTTTAGCAATACCCTTTTTCTCATGAACATAAAGATGAAAGGGCTTAGATATATCAGGGAGGGTTAAGGCAGGGGCCTGAACCAGAGCCTCCTTTAAATTTTTGAAGGCCAATTCATTTTCCTCAGTCCAAATTAAAGGTGACTTGCCTCCTGCAGTTGCAGTATATAAACGGCTTGGCAATTTCAGCAAATCCAGGTATCCAAAGGCGGCAGTATCCAACTGCCCCTAGAAATTCCCTAACCTGCTTTTTAGTGGTTGGGGTTGGGATCTTCATTATGGCTTCTATGCGGGATTGGGATAACAGTCTTTTCCCTTCCCTCAGCTCATATCCCAAATAAGTAACCCGAGAGGAACAGATTTTTGCCTTTTTCTTGGAGACTCGGTACCCCAATTGAGCCAGGGTTCTCTAGCAAACCCCGAGTGGCCCTTAAACAGTTCTCTTTGTCTTTTGCTGCTAACAGAAGATCATCCACATATTGGAGCAAGGTTACCTCAGGGTACTTACTGCGAAACAGTCTCAGATCTTGATTGAGAGTTTCATCAAAGATAGTGGGGGAATTTTTAAATCCTGAGGTAGTCGAGTCCAGGTCAGTTGTCCCCGATATCCCCATCTCCAAATCCGTCCATTCGAAAGCAAAGATAGGCTGACTCAGTTTTGACAAAGGGATGGAGAAAAACGCGTCTTTCAAATCCAATACAGTATAAACTGTATGTTCTGGTGGCAACAAACTGAGCAAAGTGTAGGGGTTTAGGGACAGTTGGGTGTATAGTTTCTACCCGTTTGTTCACTTCCCTTAAGTCCTGTACTGGTCTGTAATCTTGAGTCCCAGGCTTTTGGACAGGCAACAAGGGGGTGTTCCAAGCTGATTGACATCTAATTAGTATCCCCCCACTTCTAGGAGACGCCTGATGTGGGTTTTAATTCCTTCTTTGGCTTCAAAACTGATGGGGTATTGTTTAACCCGGATGGGCATAGCCCCAGATGTTAGTTGTATTACAACTGGTGGCACATGCTCAGCTAGCCCTGGAGGGTTATCCTCAGCCCAAACTGTAGGAATTTCTTGAATTAATAATTTCTCCCATTTTCCTTCTGAAGTTTGGATAGGATTTTGAAAAAGCAGATATTCCTCACTTAATGGGCAGGTTATAGTCAGGGCCTTTGCAGGATTTCCCAATTCTAATGTAGGCATATCTCCAGAAAATGAGATAGTTGCCTGAAGTTTGCTTAAAAGGTCCCGTCCTAGCAACGGGAAAGGGCATTCAGGGATAACAATGAAGGAGTGAGTTACAGTTCCTCGTCCTATGTTAACAGTCCGGTCTGTAGTCCATTTATACTTTTTAATTTCTCCTGTTGCCCCTTGCACTTCCATGGTTTCATTAGTGAGGGGTCCTATGGGCTTCTGTAACACTGAATGTGAAGCTCCTGTATCCACTAGGAAATTTACAGGTTGGCCCCCAATTGAGAAAGTTACCATGGGCTCTCGGGAGCCTAGTTTGAAAGAGCCATGGCCCCCCTATTCTTCTAAAGTTAAAACTGGTTTTGGCTGAGGAGCTCTGGCCTGTGATCGGGGCAAGCTTTTCGGATTACGTTGGGGGCATTCATTTTTCCAATGTCCAATTTCTTTGCAATAAGCACACTGGTTTTGTAGCAGAGAAGACCGCTTTTTGTCTCTGTTGTATGTGGTCTGCCTTTGTCTAGGATTCGAGGTTTCAGAAGCCTGTAATGCGGCCACTGTGGCCCTGTTTACTTTCCTTATCAGTAGATCATCTCGGCTATCTCTATTTTCAAACACCTTTTGGGCTATTTCCAATAATTCTGACCTGGTTTTTCCTGCAAAACCATCTATCTTTTGAATCTTTTTACGGATGTCTGGGGCTGACTGAGTCACAAAAGCCAGATTAATCGCCTTGAGGCTTGTTGGGTCCTCAGGGTCTATAGGAGTATATAGACGGTACGCCTCCAGGAGGCGCTCGAGAAACGCTGAAGGCGACTCATCTGGCCCTTGTTTCACATCTGCCACCTTAGAAAGATTTGTGGGTTTTCGAGCACTGCCCTCTTAAGTCCCTCTAACAGAGTCTGGTGGTACTCACCGAGTGCTCTCCTACCTTCAGTTGTCCCATAGTCCCAGCTTGGTCTTCTCCTAGGTAAAGCTCGTTCAATCACTTCTGTTTTTTTCGTCGCTTGTAAGAGCACTTATCCCAGGCAGCGCTTTAGCCGCTTCTGCAGGATTCGCTCCCTTTCCTCCGTGGTGAAGAGAGTATGGAGAATCTGTTGACAGTCATCCCAGGTGGGGAGGTGATTAAAGAAAACGGAATCAACCAGAGAAATCAAGGAACTAGGATCCGTGCTAAAAGGGGGATTCTGGTTTTTCCAGTTATAAAGGTCTGTTGTGGAAAATGGAACATACACGTAGCGACCTTCTGGAATCTGGCGGAGAGGAAGAACAGGGGCCGGAGTCGGTTCCACTTCAGGGATATTAATAGAAATGGAGCCGGCAGGTCGGCCAGGGGAAGCAATTGAGTCAGGCCTTCCATAAGGGTGGCCCTGTCGGGTATGGGGAGGAGAAAGAACAGGGGCTGGCTCCTTTGGGAAGACTAGAGTTGGAGGAGTGGATGAGTGGGGCAATTGAGGAAGCGGTTGAGGAGAGGGAGAGGGAGATGGTGGAGTAGTTAGTGGAGCAGCTGCGACTGCACCCGCGGGCAGGAGGATAAAGAGGAGCCGAAGCATCTGGGGGAAGGAGGGAATCCTCCGGAGAGAGTCCTGTAGGACAGGGCTCTTAGTGGATTTATGGTTTGTTTTTGAGGGACCCTGGGGAGTTCTCCCAGCCATAACCAGGGCTTGCCCTCCCTGTCCGTTCCGGACCATCCAAAACCTTCATCCAGGCGGGGGAATTAATTGTTGCTTCCGCCCAGGGTAGAATATTATCCTATTTGATCTGGGTGGCCAGGATTACCAAGAGTGATGTTAGATATAGCCCATGCCACTTGGGGATCAAAGGTGCCCTCAGGGGGGCCAGCCGACCTCCGAAGGTGGGCCATTCTACCTCACAGAATGTTCGGAGGCGTTTCTTGGTGATGGGATAATCATAATCCTGCTTAACAAAATGGGGATAAAGTTTGTCAAAATTCCTTAAAACACAGTTCAAAGGAGTATCAGGCTTACTTGTCTTATTACCCATGTTGTTTAATTTTTTACATTTACAACAGAGAAGACACAATGAGAAAGCAGAAAACAAAAACAACAAAACAAAACAAAACAAAAAAACAGAACACAGGACAATACACAAAAGAACAAGAACCAGGCGCCAAACCAACCAGGGAGCAGTGCAACGTCTTGCTAATGCTCCGGACAGGAGTGCGTATGTGCCTCGTCAGGCACCTCTCTGTCCCCAGTAGGAATTCCCAACCAGAACCAGAAAGCAGTACGACCTTTCGCTACTGCCCTGGACAGGAGTGTACGTGCCTCGCCAGGCACCTCGCTGTCCCCAGAAGAGATCTCAAAACCAGATACCAGATGTTACTAGGGCGCCACTTACCTGTGGAGGTTTTTTTTTTTTTCTTTTCTCTTCACTGGATGCTTGCTAAATTTTTGATGCGGCAGTTCACTCCAGTAGTCCGAAGGACTGAAGGCACACCCTGGGGCCTTGGAAACGTCTCAAGGTGCGCACCCCCTAGGGTTAGCACTCCGCCCCGGAGTCCCAGAGCGAAGGTCCGGCTTCAGAATTTGTAGTGGTCTGAATCTCGCTGGGGCCTCCCAAAAATGTTGATCCAAGACGCAAAGAAAAGACCACCAACTCCAATTTTAGATTAAAGCAAGCTTATATTGTATACATATAAAGAGAGCTGGCCAGGGCTGCCCCTCCCAAACATTGGGCTTGGGGTCAGCCCCGCTCTCCGGGAAGACAAGGTTTTTATAGTTCAAAGAGTTACAGAAAATCTTGGGAACTTACAGCTAACAAGGTCAGACAGGTGTAATTCAAAGCAAGTAGCAAACTAATATCTACATGGCATTGCATTCCAAGAAAAAAAGGGGAGTAATAGTTAAACCCCACATCAAAAGTTTATGAGGCACCGTTAGTTTGAGAGAGAGAGAGAGTTGTTATCTGGTCAAGGACAGCCAGGCCTGAGCGAGCTCAAGGCCTGGGAATGAATGCCAGACAATAAGCTCAAGCCAAATAAGAATCCTAGCATTTCATAGAAAACTGAAGTGGGCTTTTCATAACTTTTTGACAGGATGGCTCCCAGTCTTAAGATGGAATTAGGCTGGTTTATCAGCTGGCTGTGTGGCTTGGCAGCCAGGGAGCCTTGTCAGTACCTCTGGAACCATTTTCTCCAGATTCTTTGTGTGTATGTGTGTGTGTGTGTGTGTATGTGTGTATATATGTGTATATTATATATATATATATATATATAGATATATATATATATATTTTTTTTTTTTTTTTTTTTTTTTTGGTACCAGGAATTGAACTCAGGGGCACTCGACTACTGGGCCACATCCCTACCCCTTTTTTGTATTTTATTAGAGAAAGGGTCTCACTGACTTGCTAAGTGCCTCACCATTGCTGAGGCTGGCTTTGAACTCGCAATCCTCCTGCCTCATCCTCCCAAGTGCTGGGATTACAGGCTGTGCAATCGCGCCCGGCTCTTTTTATATATTCTATGTAGTGTCATATTTGAGTGGAGACTTTCAAGTTTACTAGAGGAAGTCATAGAATTTAGGTTTCAGAAGATAAAAAACCTCCCCATCTGCAGAAGAGTGTGTTCCAGAACTCTATTGATGCCTGAAACCTTGGAGAACACACAACCATATAGATACATGACATGTTTATATGTTTACATATTTTATGCCTTTTCCCATACATGCCAAGAACAGTTTATAAATTAGGCACAGGGAGAGATCAGTAAGTAACAAAAAAACAAACAATAATAATACACTACAATAAATGTTGCACGAATGTGGGGTCTCAGAGCATTTTCATTTAGAGGAAGCATTTCACAACTTCTCTTTGGCATATCAAAACTGCCAACGTCATTACTAAAAAAGCGTTTTAGGATAAAACTTGATTCATTGTTTCTGCTGACATATTGGGTCTACAAAAGCTGCAGGCCTTGGCTGGGGTTGTGGCTCAGCGGTAGAGCCCTTGCCTAGCACGTGCGTGGTCTTGGGTTTGATCCTCGGCACCATGTATAAATAAAATAAAGGTGTATATATATATATGTGTGTGTGTGTGTGTGTATATATATATATATATATATATGTATATATATAAAAGCTGCAGGCCCCTCTGCAGCCTAGCTCAAGGGTTGTAGCTCTTGACTGCTGGCCAACCCTCCAGCATGTTTTTGCCTTGCTCAGAGATAAGCCACACCCCTCAGTGTTGCAGCTCTTTGTGGTGGGCCACGCCCTCTAATGTTGCAGCTCTCTGATAGGCCATATTCTTCAGCATTATAGCTTTTCATAGCAGACCACACCCTACCAAAGTACCATGGTCTTAACATAGGCCATAATTTTACCAGTGTAGCATGACCACAGCATCCCATAAACTTCCACTGGCAATACTGAGGCAAGTGAGGGAGTTTTAGGAGTGAATATAGCACTTGGTTCACTGCTATTGGTCCAAACTTATGCTAATTGAGGCTTGGAAGCTAAGGCTATTGGTCCAGTTTTATGCTAATTAGGATTTGGAAATGTGTTAATACTATTGGTCAACTCCCTAGTCTTCATTTCCATTTTCTGGTCACAGGTCAGGAAGTGGGAGATTGAGATAGGTTGATGGGGCTGCCCCGCTGTGTGGAGAAGGGTATTTTTGTGTGTTGTTTTCTTGGTATCAGAGATTAAACCCACGGGCTCTAAACCACTGAGGTACATCTCCAGTCCCTTTTAATATTTTATTTAGAGACAGGTTCCTGCCAAGTTGTTGAGACTGGCTTTGAACTCACTATCCTCCTGCCTCAGCCTCCCCAGCTGCTGGGATTACAGGAGAGGGCTTTTGCAGCAGGCTTCAGTACTGTGCCCAGGCCTGGCCACTGGTTGGCATTGGCTCGCCTCTGCACTGGCTCCGTGCCTGTGTGGCTGGTCCTAGCATTGGCTTGCCAACTGCACTCTTGACCACCGGGCACCACTCCGCTGCAGCTTCTGGCAGGGACCACAAAGTCAACTGCACAGCTTGGAAGCCGGGGAGCCATGTCACAACCCTTGGTCTTTGGGCCATTATTGAAAGGTTACCTGAACACAGCACTGTGCTATTGTGATGCTCAGTCTGGTAACTGAGCTAAGTGGCTTACAGGTGGGTACTATATACAGTGTGGATACACTGGACAGAGAAGTGTTTCATGTCTCTGGCAGGATAGAGTGGAACTGCAAAGGATCTCAACAAGCTACTCAGAACAGTGTACAACTTATGAGTTGTTTATTTCTGAATTTTCCATTTAATCTTTTGGGGCCAGAGTCGAACCATGGGTAACCGTGGAAAGCAAAACCACTGTGTAGATAACCACCATACTGAAGAATTTTTATGTGTTTAGAGCCTATGAAGTGTCAAGAATTTTTTTTTATTTTACTTTATTTCTTTAGTGTTAGAAATGTTCATTTTTATTATAATCAATGTTTTCTTTATTCTTTTAAACCAAAGGTTTGTGTTCCAAAAGAAAGGAATATTTATAAGTACATAAATTTTCCTATCTTTATCTTCTTCAAATTCCCTGGTTTTGGAGTGTAGTGGCAGGGCACCTGTAGTCCCTGCTACTCGACAGGCTAAAGCAGGACAATCTCCTGAGCCTGGGAATTCAAGGCCAACCTGGGCAACGTGTTGTGACCCTGTCTCAAAAACAAACTAATAAAAAAAAATTTTTTTAAAGTTCTTAGTTTCTGATATTATTGCTGCTAAAATCTTAGGACTAGTAGTATATACCTTCATGCTTTTCTTTGGTTTAAGGTCTCCATATTACTATTTTGATGTTTGTCTCTGATAATTTCCCTCTGGCATTAATTCAAACTGGAGGGTTTTAGTTCTAAACTACTTAAGTAGGCTGGTTAACCAAATTGAATGCAGGGATTAGAAAAAAACACCGGATAAAAAATGCCAAGTATTCTAATGCAATACACATTTAATTTAGTTAAATCGCTTATAAACAAAATGTATCACTGATCAAAAAACCAGCGATACCCTAAACTAATGTAACTTATTTCACAGATTAACAGCCAGGAAAGGGAGTGCAGAGATCATCTGATCCAAGACCTCATTCTACCATGCTGAAGCCCAGAAGGAAGGTCCCAGGGTCACATATCCCAGGTAGAGAATATAAGGACAAAACTGGAAACTGAAGCTAGGTCTCTTGGCTATTGATTCAGAAATCTTCCTACCCTACCGCATAACCACTGAATTCCTTTTACTTTCTCTCCCAATCACTCCATGAACCCAGAGAATTTCCTTGACTCAATACTTTGGTGACCACAGTTATTTTAACTTCATTGCTCTTTCAACCTCAAGTGGGTTTCTGACATCCCCAGTTCCTAATTCAGTTATGCAATCCCTCAGCATAATTTAACCAACGCAAGTGTCATCTTGGGTGAGAAAATATGTGGACACTTTCATCAATATCAGTTAAAATTTTTTTTTTTAATTGTAGATGGACTAGATGGACACAATATCTTTATTTTATTTATTTATTTTTTTATGTGGTGCTGAGGGTCGAACCCAGGGCCTCACATGTGCAAGGCAAGCACTCTACCACTGAGCTACAACCCCAGCCCTTTTTTTCCTTTTTAAGAATAACCCCATAATTATTTTTTATGAGCTCCAAGGAAAACAGTGTCCTAAAATTATATCAGAAAATGTGCATGTTCCTTTTATAAGGTGCCTTTGTAAAGCTTATGGTGTCACCTGTGATAGATGGAAACTCTTTCTCATCAAAAAGTACATGCATGGGCCTGGGGTTGTAGCTCAATGGTTGAGTGCTTGCCTCACATGCGTGAGGCACTGGGTTCAATCCTCAGCACCACATTTAAAAAAATGAATTAATAAAATAAAGATTAAAAAAAAAGTACATGCAGGCCTGGGGATATAGTTCAGTTGATAGAGTGCTTGCCTCGCATGCCACAAGGTTCTGGGGTTCAATCCCCAGCACCACACAAAAAAAAAAAAAAGAAGAAGAAGAAGAAAAAAAAGTACATTCACTCAGGCAAGGGGGTACACACCTGTAATCCCAGCAACTGGGGAGGCTAAGGCAGGAGGATTGCAAGTGTGAGGGAGGCCAGCCTCAGCAACTTAATAAGAAACCTGTCTGAAAAAATAAAAAGGACTGGAGATGTAGCCCAGTGGTAAAAACACCCCTGCGTTCGATCCACAGTACAGGGAAAAAAAAAAAAAAAAAAAAACATGCAAAGTAGTTCACTTCTCATACTTAGGCTAAAATTAAATTTGTTAACTAAATGAGTAACAAACACATATTCAGTTACACAGACATGCATCGTGAAAGGCATCAGGTGAGAGAGAGCTTTCAATGTGAATTAGAGTCAACAAATTTCTCAGGAAAGATAAAGAGTAAGTGCCAAGTTGAAGGCGCAGGGACTCTGATTCTAGATCACCAAATATTTTTCTTTCATATCTCTGGCGTTTGTCAATCTCTTTGGAGTCACCAAGACAGACAAGCAAGCGACAGTTTCTTATGGTCAGTCATCTTACCTAGAAATCCTGCATAGCAGGTACTGCCTGACTTAGCTAGAAATGATAAACTAGCAATGTTGTAATTCGAGTTAGGAGGACCTGAAGGAGCTCAGAACCCCCTCCCTGCTTTAAGAAATCGCCTTAAGAGAGTGACAAAGAACTTCAGTGTCTTGGAGTGGGGAGGGCGAGGAAGGCAATGTCTGCTTCAGCCACCAGCATAACACAAAGGACTAGAATTTTCCAGAGCCTTCCATGGGGGTAAAAATACCCAGAGAAGAATAAAACCCAGCCTTGACCTCGCCTATAAACTGTATTCTCTATCAGCATTTCCAGACATAACAGATCTTCAAAGATGGGAGTTGCAGCAGGCAAGGTGGTGGGGAACGATCCCCTGGCTTCTTAGGAAATTTTCACAACTGCCTTCTTAAAGAGTGTGTTCACGTAAACCCAGTCTTGCTTCTTGCATTTTGCCAAAGTGAGTAGACTATACCAGAGTAACCCATGCCCCTACCAGGGTCTGGCATGTGCCCATAGCTGTGTGTGACTGTGGGCATTTCAGGATTGTGCTGTTTCTGTGGAACTGAGCAGTCTCCTTTAGAAATCTTGAGCCTCCTTCTGCCCCCCCCCACCACCCTATACCACCATCCCCACCAAACACTACCCACCTGGCACTCTTTCCTAGGACACCGAAATTCAGGCTGAGACCTGCTTTCTGACAAAGGTGTTTCCTTCCTACCTGGCATATCCCTGGCAGAAATCACGTTTCATAATGTTTTTTCTCCTTTTGTTCTCGGATGTTCTAAGTCGGCTCCTGCAAAACACACACATGTCCACGTTGGAACACCTGGGGCAGAGCTGGCTCACAGAACAACAGGAGAGACCTGCCAACGAGCTTGCCTAGGATGTTTCTGCCGTGGAAATCTTGCGACCGGAGCCTGTTTAGAAATACCAGAGATAAACGTGGGAAAAGAAGTGCCAGTGCTGCCTACGAGCACCAGCCACAAAACCACATCGATCATTTCCGAAGAAGCCAAGGTTCCCAGTGGATGTGGTGGGAAAAATGGCTCAGAAGAGATGGCAGGTCACCTCTCCCTTCTTGTTTCCCCATCCCAGCTAGAACAGCTTCTGTCACTGGCTCAGTGTGTAAGTTGGGGGTCCCATAGCAACTCTTGGGTGAGATGGAAAGGCCACCAAATGCATATGGAATGAGAAAGCCCTCCTTCAATCGCTAAGAATTCATTAAAGTTTGGACTTCCTGTGGCGCCATCTTGGCCTTGCATGCCCTGCCTTGGCCTCTCACGAACACCTCCATAAAAGCTAAAGGTGAGTCAGCCAAAATGGGAAAAAAAAAGGAAAGAGGTGTGTTTCTGGCTGCTGCACACATGACTCTGAGCAAGGAAGGTCTACAAACAAAGCCTCAAAGCCGAGACTCTAAAGGGCAGGGTGTGGGAAGTTCTGCAGCGCGGGGCAAGCAAGGTTGAAGCAGCATGCTGAGCAGGTTGGACATGTGTACTTTCTTTGCATTTAATAATTAGAAAGGAATTAACTCTCCCCACTGAACTGCAGTCCAGCTTCGGGTGCTTGTTGTGGAAAATACCATTCAGACAACACCAAAACTTCAAAAACCCTTGCATGCCCTGGCCAGGGATAAAGAGTTCCCTCTTTCCCCATAGTGATTTATTTTTTTTCCTTGCCTGATGACTCATGTTCTAGAATGTTCACTGAACTTAACTTCTCTGGTTGGTTTTGGGGAGGAAGATGTTTTGCACATTTTGAGATCAAGCACCGGAACACCTGTTGGTTGAGTCTCCATTGACAGTGAAGGTCACAGAGGAAAAAAAAAAATGTCCTTAAACTCCATGATGGGTGTGTGGCTGCTGAACACAACCTTCAGTACAAATCCTCAAGTTCTGCCTAACCAGAAGTTATTTGTATTGTTCACAGAAAAGGCAATATCACTTCTCCCATGCCTCTGTGGAATGCTGCCAGGTAAGAAATGAAAAAATCATTCACCCAAAGCTTGGAGACTCCAGTATACTCTCATGAAGGACCAGCAGATATTTTGCAGGAATCCTGGATTGTTCTCCTTGATGAGAGGCTTAAACATCTAGAAAAACATTATGAAATGTGATTTCTATCTCTTCCTGGCAGTAAGGGACAGTGTAGTATTTGATTTAAAAGCACACACACACACAACTCTGCGGGGACAAGTTGTAGCCTGTAGCTTGGAACCCCTGGTTAAAATCCCAGGAGGACAAATAAGGGAGAAGCATAGAGAGGCTTTCAGCAGACTCAGGCGGAACTGCCCACAGTCAGATCCCAACTTATTTTGCTTACCAAGTATGAGATGATGGGCAAGTTAATCTCTTTGTGCTTTGGTGACCCCATCTGTAGAATAGGAACAATTATAGCCCCTGCCTTCTTGTGTTATTATGAATATTAAATTGTATTCATAAAGTGCTTAGAAATGTGCCTGGCTCATTATAAGCTCCATATAAGTGTAGGTTAAATAAATAAAACAAAGGTACGGATTGCAACTGTATTAGTCTGTGAGAGCTGCTCTAACAAAGTCATATAGCCTGGGTATCTTAAACTACTGCAGTTTATCGTCTCACAGTTCTGGAGGTTGGGACTCTGAGACTAAGATGTAGCCAAAGTAGGGTCCATTGAGATTTCTCTCCTTGGCTTGTAAATGACCACCTTTTCTCTGTGTCCTCACAAGGTCTTCCATCTTTATGTTCTCTGTCCAATTTTTCCCTTCATAATGGGGACACCAGAAATATTGGGCCCTGCCCTAATGACCTCATTTTTAATTCAATCACCCCTATAAAGACCCATTACCCCAAAGATGGTCACATTCTGAAGTACTGGGAGTAGGGACTTCAACATATAAATTTGGTGGTGGGGGAACTCAATTCAGCCTACACCAACAATTTTAACATGGGACTGTTCCCGTTCCAGAGGAAAACTACACAGAACTGAAGTAACCACATGTCACAGCAAAATGCTCAGCCACATGCAAGGGGGCTTCCTTTTTTGGATGTATCTCCTTTAAGTGCTGCTACATTCATCTATCAAACTCATGTAAAATTGCCTGGTGGCGCACACCTGTCATCCCAGCAAACTGGGGAGGCTGAGGCAGAATGATAGCAAATTCAAGGCCAGCTCAGCAACCTAGGGAGACCCTGTCTCAAAGTAAAATAAATAAATAAATAAATAGAAAGGGCTGGGACTGTAGCTCCATGGTTAGAGCAACCCTGAGTTCAATCCCCAGTATCCAAAAGAAAAATATTAGACTTATATAGACTGTGCCTCTTTCAAGGACTTCATTAATCCATTTTCCCTTAATTATAGATATATATGTGTGTGTATATATATATATAATATATATATGTGTGTATATATAATATATAATACATTTACCATTTAAACTTTTTTTTTTTTTTGGTGTTGGGGATTGACCCAGGTTCTTGTGTTTGATAGGCTCCAACCCTCATTTTAAGCATTATATATATATATACATATAATATATACACATATATTTTATATATTTGTTGTTGTTTGCTGATGGACACAATATCTTTATTTTTTATTTGTTTATTTTTATGTGGTGCTGAGGATCCAACCCAGGGCCTCACACGTGCGAGGGCGAGTGCTCTACCGCTGAGCCACAACCCCAGCCCCTCATTTTAACCATTTTTAAATGTACCCTTCAGTGGTGGTAAATACATTCACACTATTGTGCAGTTATCATCACTGTCCATCTCTAGAACTGTTTCATTGTCCCCAACTGAGACTCTGTACTCATTAAACACTAGCCAGACAAAGGAATGAGCTTCTGACACACGTTATACCATGCACGAGCCCCGGGAACGTCATGTGAAATCAAAGTAACCAGCCGCCAAGGGACAAATGCTAGATAATTCCACTTTGGTGAGCTGCCTGAAGTGTTCCCAATTCACAGAGACAGAAAGCAAAACGGTGCCCTGATGGGGAACTAGGGGTAGGGGGGAAATGGGGGTGTGAGTGTTTTATGGGGAAACAGAGTTTCAGTTTGTGTCAGATGAGAAGAGTTTTGGAACTGACCACTAATGGTGTGTGGATATAACTGACACTATGAGGCTGTTATCATCAGAGGTTGGTTAGGAGAATAACTTTTTAGGTTATGTGTCATTGGCACAATTAAATACAGCACAATTAAATACGTAAGATTGAAATCATGGACAAAGAGGAAAACACAAAATGATTAAAGGGAGAAAGACAAAGAACACCAACACTAGAGAAACAGAGAGAGGAGAAAAGACCCCGTGCAGTTGTCCCCAGCCATGGAGTGGCTGCCGTCCCCATCTAGACTTCTGTTCTTGTTTTTTTTTGGTACCAGGGTTTGAACTCAGGGGCACCCGACCACTGGGCCACATCCCAGCCCTTTTTTTGTCTTTGATTAGAGACAGGGTCTCACTGAGTTACTAAGTGCCTCGCATTGCTGAGGCTGACTTTGAACTCGCAATCCTCCTGCCTCAGCCTCCCAAGTGCTGGGACAACAGGCGGTGCGCCACCGCGCCGCGCCAGCTTAGACTTCTGTTCTGATTCTCAGTTCCACTCACCATACTTAACCATCTGCTTGCCAAAATCCCTCTGCTGTTCACTACCAAAGTCCCTGCACTATGGCTGAATTTCCTGGCCGCAGTTTCTACACATGCACACAGAGACTGATAGATAAAAACCCTCCCTTGATTCTGCGTTCTCTTCCCCCCATCACCCTAAAGTGTCCTGTCATCCGTCGGACTCCCTCGATGGCCAAGGACGAGAACGTTGAACAAGAAACGTGAAGATAAAATTTATTTCAGAGCCGGGTGTGGTGGCGCACGCCTGTAATCCCAGCACTTGGGAGGCTGAGGCAGGAGGATCACGGGTTCAAAGCCAGCCTCAGCAATGGTGAGGCCCTTAGCAACCCAGTGAGACCCTGTCTCTAATAAAATACAAAAAATGGGCTGGGGATGTGGCCCAGTGGTCAAGTGTGCCTGAGTTCAATCCCCT